>BQNB010079151.1:0-27668 GCA_026074375.1 Tanacetum coccineum
TATTCTGGTTGTTCCAAACACATGACTAACAACGTGATAAGACCATCAATTTCATTTCCAAGTTCATTGGTACTGTTAGATTTGAAAATGATCATTTTGCAGCTATTATAGGTTACAGAGATTTTCAGATTGGGAATATCTTAATTTCTCGGGTATACTACGTAGAGGGACTTGGTCATAATCCATTTTCAGTTGGACAATTTTTTGATTCAGATCTTGAAGTAGCATTCAGAAAACACACTTTTTTCGTTTGCAACCTAGAAGGTGTTGATCTACTATCACGTTCTCGTGGTTCTAATCTTTACACAATTTCACTAGAGGATATGATGAAGTCTTCTCCCATCTATCTAATATCCAAAGCCTCAAAAACTAAATCATGGTTTTGGCATCATCATTTCACTAGAGGATATAATGAAGTCTTCTCCCATCAATCAGCTTGCAAAAGAAGGTCTTATCAAAGGTTTGCCTAAGTTGAAATACGCAAAGGATCACTTATGTTCAGCATATCAAATGGGTAAGAACAAGAAAGAATCACATAAACCAAAAACTAAGCCAAGTACTAATGAAAGGTGTAAGATGCTACATATGGATCTTTGTGGACTAATGAGGGTTGAGAGTATCAAAGAAAATAGATATATTCTAGTCATCGTAGATGATTAGTCATGGTTTATATGGGTAAAGTTTATGAGAACTAAAGATGAAACTCATGATGTGATAATTAAGTTCTTGAAACAAGTACAAGTCAGTCTACAAGCAACCGTCAGATATCTTTGTACTGATAACGATACAGAATTTATTAATCAGACCTTAAGGTCATACACATAAGATGTTGGAATTACTCATCAGATGTCAGTTGCAAGAACTCCATAAAAGAACGGTGTCATTGAAAGGCGGAATCAGACTTTAGTAGAGGCTGCACAGACTATGCTTATCTATTCTAAATCTCCATCATTTTTGTGGGCTGAAGCTGTAGCTACTGTGTGTTACACTCAAAACCTATCTCTCATCCATACTCGATTCAACAAAACACCATATGGACTGCTTCGAAACCATAAACCAGATCTTAAGTTTCTTCGTGTTTTTTGTGCACTGTGTTATCCAACCAACAACAATGAAGATCTTGGAATATAAAACCAAATGCAGATATTGGTATTTTCATTGGTTATTTTCCATCAAATAAGGCTTACCGGATCTACAACAAGAGAACAAGGATGATAATGGAAACAATTCATGTACAGTTTGATAAACTTACATAAATGGCTTCTAAACAATTCGGTTCAGGTATCGAGCTTCAACAATTGACTTCTAGACACGTCAGTTCAGGACTAGTGCCTAATAGTGATCCATCAACATCTATCAATCCACCTACAAAGAAGGATTTGGACATATTGTTTCAACCAATGTTCGATTATTACTTCAAACCTTCACCAAGTGTTATATCTCTGACCAGTTCTGCTATAACTCTCCCACAAGATACAACCGAGGGAAATTTTTCAATTTCCATTGACCATGATCCACCATCTCCAAGAAATACACCAAACACTAAAACAACAACAAATCCAATCCAGGATGCTAATGTTGAAGAGCCAAATCAATAAAATAAAGATTCAGATTTTGGCAGTGATACATTTACAAATCCTTTTGTTCCTCCTAAAACCAGTTCTTCTAAGTGATCATCAAGGATTGTAGATACTTAAAACATACATACTTTTCAACAACTACATTCTCACATTAGAAAATGAATAAAGATCATCCGTTAGAGACAATCATTGGCAATCCATCAAAACCTATTTTTACAAGACGTCAATTCGCTATCGATGCAATGTGGTTCTACTTCCATGCATTCTTAACAAAAGTCGAGCCTAAGAACTATTGTGAAGCCATGTAAGAATCAAGATAGATCGAAGCCATGCAAGAGGAGATTCATGAATTTAAACAACTTCAAGTTTGGGAGTTAATACCAAGACCATCCAACGTCATGCTTATCGCTCTTAAATGGATTTTCAAAGTAAAATTGGATGAATATGGGGGGGTGTTAAAGAACAAGGTGCGGTTAGTAGCAAAGGGTTATCATCAGGAAGAGGGGATTAACTTTTATGAGTCGTTTTCACCGGTTGCACGTATAGAAGTCATTCGCATCTTCATAGCCTAATATGAGGGTATATCAGATGGATATGAAGATTGCTTTTTTGAATGGGATTCTCAAAGAGCAAGTATACGTTAGTAAACAGAGGGGTTTGTTGACCAAGATCACCCAAACCATGTTTTCAGATTGAAGAAAGCATTATATGGGCTAAAATAAGCGCCAACGGCTTGGTATGACTTGCTGTCAAAGTTCTTACTCTCTCAGAAATTCATCAAAGGTGCACTCGATCCGACATTGTTCACACGGAAAGAAGGAAAGCATATACTTTTGGTAAAAATCTATGGCGATGACATTATGTTTGCTTCCACTAATCCTATTTTCTATGATAAATTTACTAAAGAAATTAGTACACACTTTAAGATGTCGATGATTGGAAAAATGCCATTCTTTTTAAGACTACAAGTTTCTCAAAATCCCAGAGGCATTTTCATAAACTAGTCTAAATATGCTTTTGAAATGCTTAAGAAATACGGTTTAGAAAATAGTGATGCTGTTGACACTCCCATGGTGGAGAGGTCAAAACTTGATAAGATCCATAAGGGACTTAAGTTGACCCTACTCGATATTGTAGTATGGTTGGCTCCTTTATGTACCTCACTGCAAGTAGACCTGACCTTGTTTCCGTTGTCTACATGTGTGCATGGTATCATGCAAAGCCTACCAAAAAGCACTTAACCGCGGTTACCTAAAAGGAACCGTTAATATGGGTCTGTGATATTCGAAGAACATCATATTTGATCTAACAGCTTTCTTAGATGTAGATCATGCAAGTTGCCAAGATTTGTGAAAAAGTACTTAGGGAAGTACACAGTTTTTAGGGAAGAAGCTAGTCAGCTATGTAGTATTCATACAATTACTATATCAATTCACACACAATATTACTTTTGAGTTTTAGAGAGAGAGAGGGGAGAGTTGGTAAAACTAGAGGGAGAGAAGAGAGGAGAGAAAGAAAGATTTGATTAGGAGCATTATGTTTCACCACCCTTCACCCTTCCATCTAACCTTCCTTTTATAGGGAAATGAAGGTGTACATGGTTAACCCAGGGAAGGGATCCGGGTTACATAATACTCAATAAAGTAAACAACAAGACACGACATTACAAGGTAAATAGCCATGAGTGACATACACTTTTGGATTCCTAACAATCACCCCCTAAGGGGATGTTGTTTAGGCCTAACTAACAAACGGTATTCGGTCTTGTTTCTTCTTCCACCAAAAAAGAAATCGAGCCTTCTGAACCTTCTTCTTTCATTGAGCGTCCTCTCAATATTTTCCATGAACTGCTGAGTCCTTTCTATGTCCTTCTTGGTCCAATAGTATTCTTCCATTCCTTCATTGTGGTAGCCCAACCTATTGTTTCTTAGGATTACTTCTAGGTTTTTGTAGACTTTGTTGAGTGTACCATCACTGAATTTGTGGATCTCATTAGCTCTCATAAATCTTTTGTTGTTGTTAGTCCTTTTGTACATAATGCCTATGGGATGGCTCAAGATAGTATATGACACTTTCTGCTGGAGACATCCTTCCATGAGCTGTGGCTTAGTTAAGTTAAGCTTTGTTTGATAACTTTTGACTTCCAGCTGAACATCCTCTACTCTTTTCCTAAATACAATTATGCGGATATGGAGTTTTAGAGCATTAATCAAATGAAATTCCTCTATGCCCTTGACGTTGTGAATTTTGTTCTGAATCTTGAGCATATACAAATCCTCAATGTCATTTTGGTTGAGATTTGGGAAGTCATCCTCTGCATAGATATACTATTTCTCATCTGTTCTTTTGACCATTATCTCCTCCAAATATGCATACCCATACTTATTGTTAACTTTAATACTCTGAACGCTGATGATGTTGAGCTTTGAATAAACTTCATGACGAGACTTATGTCTAATGTTTCCTTTGTAAAACCATTAGCGGTGAGGATCCCAGTGCTGAATTCCAAACTCAGCATCTCTATTATCCACTTTTGAATGCTTGGGCTCTAGAGATACGAAATCATTTCTTCTATCCCTTCTTCTTTATATTTGGCAGCCTTGATCTTTGTCACTGAGAGAGCATACTCCTTTTCTTCATTTCCATACTTCAAGTATTCCAAGTCATGGTTGAAGGAGTAGCTTACTGGGATTGTCTATCTACCAGGAGGTCCTACTAAGGGTAAAGGTTTGCTCAGATCATCATGAAATCTGTTTCCTTCAGGATTAGCCAAATCAATCTTATCTGTCAAGGCAAAATGGCACTGCTCTATGTTGTACTCAAGCTCGACACTATTCTTGAATATCTTCTTTAGGAGCTTAAATAATGGACCTTCCAAGTCTTCTTTTGTGATGTTGTATTTGTTGAGGAACTTATTCATACACTTGCCAAACAATACTACTAAACCATTCAGAAGTTTGTGTTCCTCTGGTTCTTCCTCAGCATCAACAAGTTCAATGAACCAGCTTTGTACTAGAAGTTCCTTTGTTGTTTCCTGAAACACGGCAAGGTTATGTTTACCAAGTACCTCAGATTGTACCTCATGTTCTAGCTCTTCTTCCTGCCTTTGTTCTTCAACATCATCACCTCTTTCCTAGTATGGAGAATCATCTTGAGCTTTACCTTTCTTGGACAATAACCTACATGCACCCTTTTGCCTCCTCATCTTTTTCTCCCCTTAATGATCAAGAGGATCCTAATCATCGTGAGATCGCTTCTTTGTAGAGGTCTTTGCTGATCCGAATCATGCTTGAAGTTCATTAACTTGCATTGACTCATATAGAGCACCATATAGATCATGATGTTTGTCATGTTTCAGATATGTAGTTGTTTCGAACATCTTTTCATACAACTGATGTTTCAACTCATATTCTGTAGGATCAACAGCTGGTGTAGAGGTGGACTAGGACAGATTGACCAGATTCTTCTTTATTGCATCAAGTACAGTTCTTTCTAGTCGAGGTTAAACAAAGTCGAAGACTACTCTAGGAAGAAGCGTTGGTACTTGAGTCTTGAATTCTTATACAACAAAGTTTGAACGGATTTCTTGATGGTGTAAGCATGATTAACTTGAGACAAAGCATTCAATCTTTTCTCGTGATCATCCAGCCTTTGCTTGACTGCCTTCTTCTAATCGTTCTTCTTCTCAATCACCTTTTGAAGAATTGTCTTTGCTCAATTTTTCTTTTTCTTTATTGATGTAGTAGCTGGTAGAGTTTTAGTGACATTTTCAGCAGGGTTTTCTTCTTGAGTTTCATGAATTATGTTAAGAACTGGAGTAACCATCATGGTTGTAGTCTCAGTGTAGAGTGATTCATTCCGTAACTCGGTCATTTGAACATCAGTAGGGTCAACCAAATACCAACTCACATCATCTGCTGATGTTGTAGTAACAATTGGACTGTAAGTTGAGGCTCTTTTGGTGGTTGTTCTGGCTCCTTGGCATGTGGACAAATCAAAAAGTCCTCAGTCTAATCTTTATCATCATTAAAATCTTTGTCATAATCATCTTTATCAGAGTCGGCACTTTCAAAATCAGACTTGTCACTATAAGCTCCATTATCAGAATATCTATCACTTTCAGTCTTGTCATCACCAGTAGAATTCCATGCAGACTTATCAAAAGAATTACTATAATCTGGAGATTCTAGTGTAGCACCTGAACCTTCTCATGGGGCCTTTCTGATTTCTTCTAGAATCCTTTTTATCTTGCTTTACTTGGTTTGTTTCTTTAAGTTCTATAGTAGTTGAGCTTCAGATGAGAGTTGTTCCTAAGCTTTGAGTTTAACCTTAAGATGTTTGTACCCTTCATTTACTTCTTTGTTGACTTGTTTCTCTAGCATAATTCTAGCATGCCTTTGTTTGCTTGTCGTTCTATTTCTCTTTACTGAGTTTCTTCCATATTGACAAGCTTAGCATACTCAAGAGCTTTGTCTTGATCTTGCAACAAATTATCGGAAAAGGTGATTGTTCTGGAACGTCTTGGAACTGGATCTTTCATCTTCTTTGATTTAGGAGAATTAACTTCCATATTACCTTTGCATATACCCTTTACCGTGACCCTTTGTTGGAGTAGAAGTACCAGATTAAGCATGTGGGTATTTAGCCAGATAGTTTACATAAGCATTAGATTCCTTGATCTCTCGACTAATCATCGCCTCTGGAATTGGCATTCAAAAAGTCGGCTTGCCTCTTGGTTCTCCCTTAGCAACATACTTCAGTTTCTCCAAACATGCTTCTTCACTGATGCTGTGTGGTGTTGAATATATGCGTTTGTTAAGGTTGGGATTGTGTGATAAAAGGTGTCATATGATGAGTTTGGTGAATATGGGGTAAGGTATTGTTTCATGCTTATTGGCTGTGTTCTTTCTTTTGTTGATTGGGAACTGAAAATCTTCCCATAAGAGCTCAATAATGTCAAAATTTGTAGAATTCACTATCCCCTATAGAATTTATACAATTGGTTCCCTTGCTATATCAATCCCCGAGGCCTTCTCAGTTAAGCTTTTGTTAAGAATGCTAAAAATTGTTCTCTAGGGTTGATGTAGTTTGTTTACCACCAATTGAGAAACTGTTGTCAGAGGATCTGCATACCCCAACTTCTTGATGAATTTTACAAGTTCTTCTTGGACTGATGGTAGGAAAAACTGTTTGTTGGGTTGTCTTGGTAAGATTTGCAAAACATGACGAAACAATTCATCTCCAAGTTCAAAACGTTGGTAATCCAAGAGGAAGTAATATTTGCTTTTCTTTTCATTCTTGAAAGCTGTGTGCCAGAACTGTTGCATAAAATCTTAGGAATTTTAGTTGTGAGACTTATTTCGTTGTAGATTGTGTTGTGCTTGAGAATTTCCAGAGAAGTATCCAAATAGAGGCTCATCTTATGTTTCTTCTGGATCAATCCTCACGTTACTTTTGTTGGGATCAAATCTCTTGTTTGTGGGGAACAACTCATCTTCACTTCGGGTGAAAATCCTAAAATTTTGCCTTCTTCAACTATCTAAACCAATTTTATTAAGTAAACTCAACACAATACTCGTCTATGGTCTTTCAATGATGTACATGTCAAGTTCTAAAGTCTACAATACTACTGGAACACTTAAATTTGGTGGGTAATGTAATATGAGAAAATGGAATAATAGGCTAAACCTCACCAATGAAATAATAGGGTAGTTATGCACGGCATATATCTATTCTAGTTTTGGTAAAGAAAAACATGTCAAAAGTTTTAAAAATGGCATCATTTTTCAAAATAAACTCGAAAATTGAAGGCAAATATTAGAAAAGTGTTAATTCTACTCCCACCCCCCCCCCCCCCCCACTTGAATTGTACAAGGTTCCTATTGTACATGAAATGATAAAAATTGGAAGGAAATATTAGAATTAAAACGGAAAGACTCCCTTGAGTATTGCTTGGAATGATCGAATATTGATGAGGTGTAATTTATACACTTTTTCGGGGTCATTTTACCCTTATAATCATGAAATTATGTCTAAAATATGCGCTTAATCGTTTCTTTTTTCATTTTTAGCACTTGGAAGACATTTAGAGGAAATACACGTGACTTGGGCTCAATTTTAGAAGAAACCAGACAAGATGGCAAATGGATATGAAGAGGGCATGAAGAATTGTAACTAGAACGAGGAGATGGCGTCTAGAAAAGATGCGACGCCGTCTGGACCATATAGCGACGACGTTTAAATGATTTGTGACGCCGTCTGAATCAGCCGTCAATAATGAAGCCCAAGAAACCCTAGCGTGGCGATGGCGTCTAGATTATTTGTGACGCCGTCGCGGTCTAAAGTCTATATATACAAACTTGATTTTATGTTTTTCATATATACATCATTAGAAGAATTAGGGTTAGAGTTCGTGGGAGGTCAACTTGTAGCAGATTTTGGGAGTATTTTAGGGTTTCCCAACCCTTCTATATCATCCCTAATTTCTTGTTTCAATATAGTGAAGTTCTTTTATCTTTTATCTTTCAATATGTCTTTGATGTGCTGTCGTGTAGGTTGTATTTATTGATTACCAAGTTTTAAATTTATATTTTGCCGACTTCACCTAAAACAACACTTTAACGGGCAGTGTTATAACACCCCATGTTTTAGTGTTATTTACGACGTCAATAAATTCACTATTTATTTTTAGTCTTGTACACGTTTGCTTTTAATTGAAATCGTTAAGTTAAATCGCGTAAGCTAAAAATTATCATTCAACGTAAACGGGCATCAAACAATTAAATGTTTACGTCAAGCAAGTGTTAAATAATTATCTGGAGTATAATTATTAACTTTACACATTTTATTTTTATTGGTTACGTAAAGTGTTTACGTTTCGCGATAAAATACGTTTAGGCATACCCGAAACCACCAAAACTTATCTACGCTTCAAAAAATACCTATTTTTATACCCAATGCTCAAAGTTTTATTAAAACATCACCCTTGTTATCACATTGGCTGAATTTATCATAAAAGAAATCAACCAAGACTTACAAATTGCAAGTAATATCTTTATACATGTAAACTATAACTTGTAACTTTAATATAATGCAAGATATTTTGTATAAGACCAAAAATCACCTAGTACTTCCTCCCCATCCCGAATTTCATGGGATAACTCCTATATTAGGGAACCAAGAGAACACAAACACTTACTTAAACTTGTACAACATAAGCCTCATTAAACCTAAGTGCATGACTAGTGTTTTTGACCATTGTTCACCCTTAATTCCCTCATCTTGTCCAACCTACGTCTAGGACTACTTCTAATTGTTACTTGGACTTGTCTGGTGTATATAAATGACAGCAAGATTGTAGGAAAATACACACCTTCTTTGCATAAGAAAATCAACACATACTCTCTTTGACTCTCTCCCTAGGCCACGGCAAAACTCCACCACCCTAAACAATCCATACAAAATTTATTTAGCAAGTATACAAGTGATCTTACAATATATCTAAGATATACCAAGAAGGTTTAAAGGTTTAGTTAAGCATTTACAAGGGTTAATCAAGAAAGGTTTAGGATTAGGGTTTCATTTAATTTAGGGTTTTCTAAGTATTGGAAGCTTGGGTTTAATACTTAAATAGGTTTAATCTTTTTGTGCTTTATACCTACTTTCATTTTTAGGGCATCTAACTCTTAAACTCTTTACATTCATGATTTTATGTGTATATATCCTCTATGTAGTAAATCACCATCTAGAAACATAATAAGATGTAAAATGGTTTTTATTTTTGTTTATGGTTTGAAATACTTTCACATGTGATATATTGATGTTATAATCATGTTATAAATCAATTATATACATTATACAAGTGATGATTAATTTATAACAAGTAAATATAAATTAATGGTATAAAAGATACTTATTAAAGGTTATGATCAAATAAATATAGACTTGTTGATCTTGTGATTCTTGGTCATTTATGTGTGGTCTATACATTAGAGGACTATAATTATACATAAGGTTGTGTATTGATCACATTAGAGGATTGTTATATTTTCACTTATGCCAAAAAGTGTGTAAAAATAAGTTAAAACAATTTTTATGCAAGAACTCCAAACTTTCTATTTTAATTCGAAATATAATGTGTTTATTTTATATTTTTATAAATATTTTCATATATTGTCATGTCGGATTCGGAGGATTCCACAGTCACCTACACAGCGGTATCCAGTCCATTTGACGGTTTGTCAGACATAGGATCTTCGAGAGTCGATGGACTGCCCATGATGCCAGAGGATCCGTATGCATATGTGGTGGCCGCTTTTCAGGCTCCGCCATTACCGGATTATGTGCCTGGCCTGGAGGAGCCAGAGCAGGAACCACCTCTACCAGAGTTTGTTCCTAAGTCGGTATACCCGGAGTTTATGTCGCCGGAGGATGATGTACTCCCAGCTGAGGAGCAGCCATTGCCTGCTGCTGTCTCACCTACTGCCGACTCACCAGGATATATTGCAGACTCCGATCCTAAGGAGGATCCTGAGGAGGACCCCACTAATTATCCTGCCGACGAAGGAGACGATGACGATGATGATGATGAGTCATCCAATGACGACAAGGATGATGATGATGATGTTGAGGAGGACGAGTATGGGGAGGAGGAAGAGGAGCACCCAGCTCCGGCCGACTCTGTCCCACCACCTATACACCGTGTTACTGCTAGGATGTCTATCCGAGAGCAACCACCTACACCATTTTGGTCTAAGGCAGATATTGCCAGACTTCTTACCACACCATTACCTCCACCATCACCACTCTCCCCATGGTCATCACCACTACCTCAGATTCCCTTACCACTACTACCAGTATCATCACCAGTACCTGTATCACCTCCACAACTACCTGTCAGTCCTACTTATCCTTTGGGATATAGAGCCGCTATGATCCGGCTAAGAGCCGAGACACCATCTACTTCCCATCTACTACCATTGAGTACACCACCATCAGGGACACCACCACTCCTACCTATACCTTTACCCACTCCATTACCACATTTGCTTTTACCCTCTATTGACTGTAGAGCAGGTGTTTCCGAGGTTACATTACCACCTTGGAAGATGTTGTGTATTGCTCTAGGTCCGAGATATGAGGTCGGTGAGAGTTCATTTGCACCCACTGCTAGACCCTCTGGAGGTTTTAGAGCAGACTGTGGATTTGTTGCTACTTTGGATGATGAGATTAGGAGAGACCAAAGAGAGATGTTGGTTATAGGATTACAGACACTTAGGATGAGATGCTTGTGGGCATGCCAGGGGCACCAACAACTGATGACACAGAGTTGGGTTGACATATGACCAATTTTGTCACTATTGTCAGACAGGACACTGATGAGATTTATGGGAGACTTGATGAGGCACAAGATGCTAGAGCAGTGTTGAGCGGTCGGCTCAACTTACTATAGAGGGATAGACGCTCCCATGCTTACACTGCTTTACTCATGGAGAGAGAGGCCAGACTTTCCCGTGAGGCATGGGGACGGTCGATGGATGCTAGTGACACTACCCATTCTGAGGTGAGAGCACTGAGGACTACAGTGCTAGCTCAGCAGACAGAGATTTCAGCTTTGCGAGCAACAGACCGCGCTCGACAGGCACAGCTTGTGGAGACACTAAGACTGATGAGTACACTGCAGACATAGGTGACAGCATTGCAGGGACAGCAGGGACCCGCTAGCAGTCCAACACAGCCCAAGATACCAGAGGAGGCCGATAGCAGCTCTTAGATTTGTTATGTTGTAGCTATGTTGTATAGCCTACTAAGTGTTACGGGTAACTCCGGCTAGTAAGGCTTTAGGTTGTTTATATTTCCTTTTGTAACCTAATGGTAGGGATCATTTTGTATCTGAACTAATCATGTATGTTTTTCCAGATGATGTATAGAATGGACGGATTATGTCATGTCTATAATCGAATTTATTATGAATGAATGTCGATTTAGCTATACCATTGTTAATTTCAATTCAATTGTATATTTCACTGTGTGATGTGATCTCACTTTACTTATTGTGCATATGTCATGTAATGGTTATGATTTTATGAAATCTAACTGGTATTATATTTTCTTGTGATTTGAAGAAAATGGCACCAAAAAGAGCCACAAGGTCAACACCAACCACAACAACCACCACCACATCTGTCACCAATGCTCAACTTAAGGCATTGATCAATCAAGGTGTTGGTGATGCATTAGCAGCACGTGACGCTGACAGAAGCATGAATGGCGATGACAGCCATAATTCAGGCACGAGTGTAAGGAGGTAAGCTCCTCCTGCTCGTGAGTGCACTTACCCAAACTTTATGAAATACAAACCTTTATACTTTAAGGGTACTGAAGGAGTCGTCGAGTTGACTTAGTAGTTTGAAAGAATGGAAACTGTGTTCCGCATAAGCAACTGCTCTGTTGAAAATCAAATCAAGTTTTCTACTTGTACTCTTCTTGGAAGTGCTATAACGTGGTGGAACTCCCACGTTAAGACTGTTGGTCAGGATGTTGCTTATGCAATGACTTGGACAAACCTGAAAAAGAATATGACTGACAAGTACTGCCAGAGGGGCGAAATTAAGAAGCTAGAGGTTGCGATGTGGAATTTAAAGGTTAAAGGTACCGACATGGTAGGCTATAACCAACGATTTCAGGAACTGGCATTGATGTGTGCTAGGATGTTTCCTGAAGAGTCAGACAAGATTGAGAGATATGTTGGTGGTTTTCCCGACATGATTCACGGAAGTGTAATGGCATCTAATCCAAAAACCATGTAGGATGCAATTGAATTTGAAACTCGTGGACAAGAAGATTCGCACTTTTGCTAAACGAAAGAGTGAAAACGAAAGAGTGAAAACAAAAGAAAGCAAGATGATAACCAACAACAACAGAACAAGAGGAAGAACACGGGTCGGGCGTATGCTGCAGGGTCTGGTGAGAAGAAACCTTATAGAGGATCTAAACCTCTGTGCTCAAAATGAAACTATCACCATGACGGTCAGTGTGCTCCAAAATTCCACAAGTGCAACAGAGTTGGCCATCTGGCTCGTGACTGTAGGAGTACTGCAAATGCCAACACTGCTAACAACCAAAGGGGCACTGGGGCATGTCAGAAACCTACTTGCTATGAATGTGGAGCCCAGGGACATTCCAAGAGGGAGTGTCCAAAGCTGAAAAACAACAACCGTGGTAACCAAGGTGGAAGTGGCAATGCTTTAGCGAAAGTGTATGCGGTAGGCCGTACAGGGACAAACCCAAACTCAAACATCATTACGGGTACATTCCTTCTAAACAACCGTTATGATTTTGTCTTATTTTATACTGGTGCTGATAGAAGCTTTGTGTCTACTGCATTTAGCTCCCAAATTGATATCACACCATCTACCTTAGATCATTATTATGATGTTGAACTAGCTAACGGGAGAATAATTGGGTTAAACGCTATCATTCGGGGTTGTACATTTGAATTTCTTAACTCACCCATTCAACATAGACTTAATGCCCATAGAACTTGGTAGTCTCGATGTCATAATCGGTATGGATTGGTTGGCAGAGTACTAAGCCATCATTGTTTGTGTCGAGAAAATCGTTCGTATTCCCTGGGGAAATGAAACGTTGAATGTCGCGGTGATGGAAGCGACCAGGGAAACGAGACTCGTTTGAACATCATCTCGTGCACTAAAACGTAGAAGTACATGCTAAAAGGATGTCACGTCTTTTTGGCACATGTTACTACAAAGGAGACTGAAGACAAGTCGGAGAAGAAGCGACTTGAGGACGTACCGATCGTTTGAAATTTTCCTGAAGTATTTCTTGAAGACTTGTCGGGTCTCCCTCCGACTCGACAAGTGGAATTCCAAATTGATTTGATACTTGGTGCTGATGGAAATCTACCGGGATTATCTTTTCTTGTGATTGAAGAAAATGGCACCAAAAAGACCACCTAGATCAACACCAAGCCGTAACAACCGCCACCACTACCCTATGGACTATGCCCAACTTAGGCACATGATTACCAGGGCACTGTAATGCACTAGCAGCACGTGACGCTGACAGAAGCAAAAATGGCAAAGACAGTCATGATTCAGGCATGGGTGTAAGGAGGCAAGCTCCTCCTACTCGTGAGTGCACTTACCCATACTTTATGAAATGCAAATCTCTATACTTTAAGGGTACTGAAGGAGGTCAGCGAATGTGGACTCAATGGTTTGAAACGAATGGAAACTATGTTCGCATAAGCAACTGCTCTGTGGAGAATTTCAAATCAGTTTTCTAATTGTACTCTTTTGGAAGTGCACTAACGTGGTGGGAACTCCCACTTAGACTGTTGGTCGCGATGTTACTTTTGCAATGACTTAGAAAACCTGCGGAAAAAGAAGATGGACTGAGAAGTACTGCCCGAAGGGCAAATAAGAATTTGTAGGCTTAGATGTGGAATTTAAAGGTTAAAGGTACCGACGTGTAGGCTATAACCAACGATTTCAGGAACTGGCATTGATGTGTGCTAGGATGTTTCCTGAAGAGTCGGACAAGATTGAGGAAAGATTGTCAGTGGTTTGCCCGACATGATTCATGGAAGTGTAATGGCATCTAAGCCAAGAACCATGCAGGATGCAATTGAGTTTGCAACTGAGCTGATGGACAAGAAAATCCGCACTTTTGCTGAACGACAAGTAGAGAACAAAGAAAGAAAGATTGATAACTACCTAACAACAACAAGCAACAGATGCAGAACACTGTCACAGCTTATGCTGTTACGGTGTTGGTGAATATAGATATAGAGATACGCAGACGTTAGCTAGATATAATCTAATCCTTTTTGCCTCAATGCAAACTATCACCATGATGGTCACTGTGCTCCAAATTGTCACAAGTTGCAACGAGAGTTGGAATATGGCGCGTGACTGTAAGAGAAGAGTACTACAAATTTCAATACTGCTAATCAACCAAATAGGGGCACGGGGCGGGGGGCAGGTTAGAAACCATCTGTTTTTGAATGTGGAGCTCCAGGGAAGGGATATTTCAAGAGGGTTGTCGAAGGCTAAAAAAACAACTAACCGTGGTATTACAAGGTGGAAATGACAATGCTCCAGCAAAAGTGTATGTGGTAGACCGTACAGGGACAAACCCATACTCAAACGTCGTTACAGGTACGTTCCTTCTAAACAACCACTATGCTTCTGTCTTATTTGATACTGGTGCCGATAGAAGCTTTGTGTCTACTGCATTTAGCTCCTAAATTGATATCACACCATTTACCTTAGATCATTATTATGATATTGAACTAGCTGCAGGAGGATAATTGGGTTTTAAACGCTATCTTCGGGGTTGTACATTTAAATTTCCTAAATCTCCTATTCAAACAATAGACACCTTAATGCCCATAGAACTTGGTAGTTCGTTTATGTCATTAAATGGTATCGTTGGTTGGCAAAGTACCAAGCTGTCATCGTTTGTGCCGAGAAAATCATACGTATTCCCTGGGGAAATGAAATGTTGATTGTTCACGGTGACAAAAGCGACCGGGAAACGAGACTCGTTTGAACATCATCTCATGCACTAAAATGCAGAAACATTTGCTAAAAGGATGTCCAATCTTTTTGGCACATGTTACTACGAAGGAGACTGAAGACAAGTCAGAAAAGAAGCGACTTGAGGACGTACTGATCGTTCACAAATTTTCCTGAAGTATTTCCTGCGGACTTGCCGGGTACTTCCACCCCGACTCGACATGTGAAATTTGAAATCGATTTTTGATACATGGTGCTACACTGGTAGCACAGGGCTACCTTATCGGTTAGCCCCGTCCGAAATGAAGGAATTATCGGACCAACTTCAAGAACTTTCTAACAAGGGCTTCGGACCTAGTTCCTCACCTTGGGGAGCTTCGGTCTTGTTTTTTAAAAAGAAGGATGGATCGTTTCAAATGTGCATCGACTACCGAGGGCTAAACAAGCTAACGGTGAAGAATTGTTATCCACTCCTAAGGATCGATGATTTATTTGATCAACTACAAGGATCCAGTGTTTATTCTAAGATAGACTTGCAATCAGGTTATCACTAGCTTCGAGTACGTGAAGAAGATATTCCAAAGACGGCATTCATAACTACGATAGTGGCCCCTTTAAATTATTCTTAAGTTTTCCCCACATTCCCATTTTCATTTATTGTGTTCCAAGTCTATGGCCATTTGGCTTTGTCGAACGCACCAGTTGGTATTTATGGAATCTTACTACATGTGTGCAAGACCATTTTAGGTTAAATTTGTGATCGTCTTTATCCAACGATATTTCTCATCTACTCAAGAACTAAGAAGGAACCTGAAGAACATCTTAAGGCAATTCTAGTAATGCTTAAGAAAAGAGGTGTTGTACCGTAACTTCTCTAACTTGCAATAGATGATTTGGCTTCCCATGGTTAACAATTTCCAGCATCGTCGATTGTGTGGGTGTGGCTCATTCACGTGATCCCGCCAAAAATCGAATCCATAAAATATTAGGCATCTCCTAACGCCAACAGAAGATTCAATAAAATTTTTAGGTCTTGCTGGGGTATTCCGAAGATCATCGAAGGATTTTCTAAGTGCCAAGCAATGACCAAGTCTTAATCAGAAGAAGGTCAAGCTGTTTTGGCGGAGACCAAAACAAGATAGCAAGATTTTCAACTGATTGCAGCAGAAGTTGTTGTTAGTGCACCAATTCTGGCTGTACTTTTACCTGTGAAAAGGAAGCGAAGATTGTGTGTAAGTCGTATATTGTGATGCTTTATCCAGGTTTGGGGTTGTGTTGATGCCAAAAGAGAGAGGGTTGAATTGCCTATGCTTCCCCCCCCCCCAACGCCCAATTAAAGTTCATGAGAAGAACTATACGCTAGTGATTTAGAACATGGAAGCAAGTGGGTATGCTTTAAAAATATGGAGGACACTACTTTGTTATGGGTCCAAGTGTACGGTCATTCATACGATCACAAGAGTTTACAAACTCATTCTTGTGATGTCTGATATAGGATATTGAACCATGAGACACGTCAAATTGGAATAGTGTGTGTGTGTGTCATTACAATTCGTGAGATTCGTTATCACAGGGGGCAAAGGCAAATGTGTTGCTGACGTGCTTTATGAAGGAAAGAGCAAATAAAGCCTTACGATTTGTGCCTTAGTCATGGAAATATTGGTTTAGACCTTCCTAAATCAAATCGTGATGCTCTCAAAACTGAAGCACGGAATAGCAGGAGACATCAATGACACGTAGATGTTTGGAGGTATGTGAATTGAAAATTTCTAAGATCAGACGAAACTTAGAACAAAAATGTTGGAAAACCCCGTGTGGATGGATCTCTATGCTTTAACTGGCAGGAGTTGGTTACCCTGTTATGGTCGGATTTGTATATGAGACTATGGATCAATGCACGAGTCCACAAGTTCAAATAACTCTATTCATCCCGGTTCTGACAAGATGTATCAGGATATGAAGAAGCTAATTGGTGGCCTAATATAAAGGCCGACATCGGCACCTATGTTAGCATAATGTTCAACATGTGTAAGGTAAGTGCTGAACATCAAAGGCCGATCAGGTTTCGTTGCGGGCCACCAAGATACCTCAAATGGAAGTGGGATTGAATATAATCACAATGGATTTTTATCACGAGAAGAGATTCCTACAGTAGTCACAGGAGTATGACACCTATTTGGGGTTTGTTGATACCGACTTATCTAAAATCCGCAATCTTTGTTTCCACTTGAGGGAAAACCATTCCCAGCGGAAAAATAAGTGGCTCAAAGAATGTACCTAAAGTAGTTGGTCCTGAGGCATGGGAATCCTGTTTCAAGTGTCATTTGAGTAGATCATGACCTACGGTTCACATCAAATTTCTGGAGGTCACTTCAGAAGCATTGGTCCCGAATTTGGATAGAAGTACATATCATATCGATCCAAACTGGAACGAACAAAGTGTGAGACTATTAAACTATCCAAGGACTTATGTTGAGTGCTTGTGTGATCGAATTTGGATAAGGGTTGAGGGGTTTATATTTTACATTAGTCGAGGTATTCCAATATATAACATAGTTTATCTCGCTCAGCTATTAAGTGCATGTTGTTGAAGCCACTGTACAGTCAAAAGTGTCGTTCACCTGTTTGTTGGGCCGAGGTTAGAGAAGTTCAACTCACTGGTCCAGAGATAGTTCAAGAGACCTGTGTGAATGCTAGTACATTCAAATCAGATAGCGTGAATTCAAAAGCCGCTCTGTGTTTGACAAAGAGTTTATGCGAATCTTAAAGCGTAGCTATGGGATTTCAATGTTGGAGAGTATGTGTGTGCAAGGTTTTCAACTTGGAAAGGAGCTAGTAACGTTGGGGAAAAGGGGAAATTGGAAAAGTAACCCAGGTATGGTGGACTTTCAAAGTGTTGGAAAAAGGTTGGAGCCATGTGCTGTTACAAGCTTGAAATTCCTCAAGAGCTGAGCGGGTCACACAATACGTTTCATGTATCGCCAACTTGAAGAAGTGCTATGTCCGACAACCATTAGTCCGTTTTGTTGGATGGGCTACACTATTATGATAAGCATTTTTGTTGAGCACCTGTAGAGATTCATTTTATCATGATGTTAAAGATTGATCAACAAGTAGTATCCGAATTTTGCAACGGTTCTACTGGACTCCTAGAGAGGTCTGGTTTGACATGGGACTCGTGGGAGACTCAATTCCAGGAAGAAGTATCGACTTTTCGCAAAGCTGACGTCATCAAGTGCCAATCTTACGCCGAGGAAAAAGGGATTCATTTTACATGGGGGCAGACTATAACACACCAGTTGTTTTTGTGTCTCTTACGTGTCATATAAATGTCATATTTTTTCTTTAGTATTGTACGCTTGTGCTTTTAATTAAAATCGTTAAGTCTAATTCGCAGTTAAGTGTCTAAAAATTATAATCAAGGTAAACGGGCATCACACAATTAATCGTTTAATCAAGCAAGTGTTAAATTAAGATTATTTGGTTGTTAGTTATTATCTTTGCACATTTTTTTTTTGATTCGTTACGTAAAGTGTTTATGTTTCGCGTAAAATACGTTTTGGCATAACCGGAAACCACCAACCAAATTAATCTACGCATTCAACAAATACATTTTTTGTCCTATGCTCATTCAAAGTTTTATTAAAACATTACCCTTTTTATCACATTGGCTGAATTTATCATAAAATAAATCAACCAAGACTTACAAATTGCAAGTAATATCTTTATACATGTAAACTACAACTTGTAACTTTAATATAATGCAAGATCTTTTGTATAAGACCAAAAATCATCTAGTACTTCCTCCCCCCTCCTAAATTTCATGGGATAACTCTCATATTGGGGAACCAAGAGCACACAAACACTTAGTCAAGACTTGTACAACTTATAACTCATAATACCTAAGACTAGTGACTAGTGAACTTGACCAAGAATTTCCTTATTTACCTCATTGTGTCTTGGACTTTCAAATGGAAATCTTGACTAGTCTAAGATGTATATAAAGGAAGCACTAGATAGAATACACATACATCTTCATTTTACTTAGTGAAAACTTTACCATATCTCTCTTGACTCTCTCAAAACCCATAGCCAAAACCAAACAACATAAACAATCCATACCAAATTTATTTACAACACATACAAGTATTCCTACAACATATCTAAGATATCCCAAGGTGTTTATAAGGTTTGGTTTGGGGTTTACAAGTGTTAAAGCAAGAAGGTTCAATATTATGGTTTACTTGGAATTAGGGTTTTCAAGGTCTTGGAAGCTAGGGTTTGTTTGTTAAACAAGGGTTTATATCATATTGTTCATCATCCTACCCCATACTCATACTAAGGTTTTCCTAAGAACTTAATCTCCTTTACATTATAAGATTTTCATATGTATATTATGTCTATGTAGTTAATCACCATCTAGGAAACTTATTTACATGAAAAATGGAATTTTTACTTATGATCATGGTATGATATACTTTGTTATGTGATATCATTGATGTTTAGGATCATGTTATAGAGCAAGTATTATACATATACATGAGTGTTGGTTAAATTATATAAAGTATATATAATGAATCGTATGAAAATTACTTATTAAGGATATGAATAAAATGAGCTGTAGACTTATGATCTTGGTCATTTTAGAACATATAGGGACTTATTAAATAGAGGATTATAAATATACACAAGGTTGTGTATTGATCACATTTAGGATGGAATTGTAACAAGGTGATTAAACTAAAGATT
Organism: Tanacetum coccineum; assembly: GCA_026074375.1. Taxonomy (NCBI): domain Eukaryota; kingdom Viridiplantae; phylum Streptophyta; class Magnoliopsida; order Asterales; family Asteraceae; genus Tanacetum; species Tanacetum coccineum. The sequence continues at coordinate 19,871 of BQNB010079151.1, forward strand.
ACAAAAACAAGTTTAAAACACATTTTAACAAAAACCTCAAAAGTTTTCATTTTAATTCGAAATATAACCTATTGATTTTATATTTTTATAAAATACTACATCTCATGATGATTCCAAAAATATAAGAAACTTGAAAAACCAATTTATAACGAAGGAGATACGTAATTTACAAGTTACGCGATAATAAACGCGTTTATAAAAGAAATTTTATAAAAACTTTTTAGGTTTCACTTTTGATTTATACAAGTGGTTATTTTTCTCAGATATTATATATTTTTAGAATTCCAAAACATTAAGAATCATAATTTTTGGATCAGTAACGAAGGAGTTATGAATTTCACAGGTTTACAATAATAAATACTTTTATAAAAATAATTTTATAAAAGTTACTGCTCACATCAGATATATTTATTTTGAAAACATCAATAATTTGATATAACTTTTAATTACGAAGACGTGCTCGAAGGAATCACTAAAAACGGAGTTAAAACGAATAAGATACGACATTTACGAGTTTACGACGATAAATTTTATAAAAGTGTATGAACAGTAAGAATTACTGTTCACCAGTAGGTTAAAGATATGAAAATATAATATTTTGATAACTCGTTATAATACGAGAGCGTGGACATAAAAAACGGACTTAAAACGATAAAGTTACGCCGTTTTTACTAAAGAGATATTTATAAACGTTTTTACCTTATAAATATGATTTCACAAATACGATTAGATGGTGATGTAGCTATATAGAATAATATATGGTATTAGTTAATCAAAGTGCTTAGTACTTATACGACCTATATTTAATTAGGTTGCATTCGGTCATTATTGTGACGCATTTTCGGTTATACTTGGATTATTCATTCACTCGAGGTGAGTTCATAGCCCCATGTTTTACATTTATAATGATTTACAAGTTTTGGAGTGAGAAACATATGCATGTTTTACAATTGGACGCAAATGGACATTTCACATTACGATTACGTGTTTGCCTAAGTAGCGATAACTCTCTGAGCCCATTATCATGAACTGTCAATTACTTTTTGTGAGCGCGAATGTTATAAATAGATCTATTTGGGATTGACATCCTCGTTTGGGTGAGTCATGCTCATTGTACCGGTATCCCGGACAACGAACGTATACCATGTCGGATTTGGGATGTTGCGGGTTAGAACATCATCACGGGCAATGTTGGCAATTTATATTGCAATTCATACATGTCGAGCTTCAGTGTCATGAGCTTAGGGAAACGTAATCGCATTTTATGATGTTTGCATCTATTGCATTATCATGGGGAAATCTTGTGGTCCTACATTATACATTTTACAAACCTATGAATTCACCAACATTATTGTTGACGTTTTAAGCAATGTTTTCTCAGGAGATCAATGAGGTGCATGACCAGGGATACATTGGTAGTCGTTATTTTGGAAGTCATATGCATAAAAGATTTGGTTGCATTACATTTTGGGGATATATCTGTTATGGACTAAAATCTTTGTATTTTGAACAATGAACAAGTGAAGTTTCGGACTTATGTAACAAGAATTTGATAAATCTAATGTATCAGTTTTAAACGACTTTTAAATGGTCGTTCTTATATATCTTGTGCTGTTGATCTATAGAGTACCACCCCCAGACCCACATTCCACTGCGACCTAATTTGGGGGTGTTACAAGTGTACCCGGTCAGATGAAGTTTCGTGGTAAGTAGGGTGTCGATCACTAAGAGCGAGAACTAATCTTTTATTTTATTAATATTTTGGTTAACTAAACTAAGTTAATTCTATCCTATGTTAAACTTATGCTAAACCTATGTTAATCTTAATTCTAATGGATAAAGGGGAGGTTTTCAGCCTAAGAGGCTGGCACATGTTTGTGGTGACTTAGATCTACTTAAGAAACAATAACACACGCAAGCAGACAGACAAAAGTAAGAAGAGCGGTCTAGCCACATATAAGAAAACTGTATTAACCATGATTAATCCAATTAGAACGTTGGTTTGTTTATTTAGTGCAATGAATACTTATCTCGAGGCGACATATAATTCTTAAGACTTAGACGTTACTTCTTCCTAAGACCTAGATACGTAGAATTCTGTCACAAATAAATGCTTCGCATATAATGCATCATATTTGCCTGATATAATCTATTTAGGTTAAGCAAATGGGCTCTTGTTTAACCTAGCTCTAGGGGACTTTACCCAATTACTTCTAATAGACTTTATATAGCTAGTAGTCCATGGCCAAGTTCTTTACCAATTGATTGAGAAAAACTTACTCGTTGATCCCCAAGGGTTCACAGCCGGTCCAACTAACCTCACTAATCTAAAGGCGAAGATTGGTCAGTATTTGTGGATCCTATTGATTAGTTTATAATCCTTTATGGAGAGTCATCTTGGCATCTAGCTAACTTGGTTGGTATCACTAGATCCAATTGAATGATATGTCGCATACAAAAGCACGTAAACAAGTATAAACTGATAAACATAAACAAGCAATCAACGATTTAAATTTAAGATTCGAGAATAAACAAACCAAAACATTCAAATCTTTATATATAAATGGCTTAATACCAGGTATTAGCTCAAATTCATAATCATACAAGGAGAATTTATTAACCAAGGTAATCTAACCGAGTTTAACGAACGATACCTAAAAAAAACGATTATAGAGTATAGGAGTTACAAAGTGTTTCTATGGAATGACTAGGCTTTGCTTGACCTCTTTGCTCTTCTTATCTTTTGAATAATCGACTTTGTTGTTAAGGTATTGAATATATGATCAAGACACTTGAAAACCCGTGTTTAGGTTTTTCTATGTATAGGTCTTGGAATTGGTCGATACGACGTTTCGAAAGTCTTGGATACGGCGTTTCGGGTGTTTCTTGGAGTGAGGACCACGTTCGATATCTTCCGGAATATTTTATTACTTTAAATTGAATACGACGTATAGACTCCTTCTGGATATGGTGTATTGATCTTGAATCCTTCGTGGTCTTTTGTGAAGTACAGGCACATATATGCCGTATCTTCCTTGATGGATACGGCGTATAGGATGTCAGAGTCAGTATCTTCAAATGTCTATGTTTAAGCTCTAGAATGCATGCCTTTTCGCTAATCTTCACCAAGTACTCAATAATTACGACAATTCTCAAATATAAACGATTAAGTAACAATCCTTGCAATAATTATATAAAATGGGTTATTTACATGGGATAAATGATGCTATAAAAGTAATGTTATTTGATGTCATCAAATATTCCCCCCACTTGAATCCTACTTGTCCTCAAGTAGCCTTTAGAAGTTTATGAAAATGTATCCCTAAGGATTTTTTCCGTTTAAGCATTTATTCGATCAATTACAAGTACACAACCAAACACCTCACGAAATAGGAAGATAAAAACACTCAAATCACTCAACTAATCTATGTGGTAACATGTAACTAATTCACTCAATTGCTCGGTCGTGACAAGTATTCTATCATAGGCTTGGCAAGGATACACATCTCTACCACTAGAGCTAATGAGTAACAAGTTTATAAAGGTAAAATAGGTTTTTATAATAAGGCTTAAGGTTGATCATTCTACAATCTTTTACCAAAAGTACCACACCAACAAGGCAGCTGAATCACACATACATGGCCGTAACGACGAAATTGACATGTGTGTTCGATCACATCCTCATTCGAGTTTAACCAAGGGTTAGTATGAAGAATGATATAGGGTGTGGATCTTCTAACTTTCACCAAAAGTAATTAACCAACAAGGCAGTTGAATCACGCATACATGGCCATAACAACAGAATAGACATGCACGACTCGGTCACATCCTTATTCGAATAAAACCCAAGGTTAATGATTAGGAAAGGAAATAAATTGTTGTTAAATAAAATTCACAAAACAAATAGATTAAGCCCAAACAGATAAGGTACAAGTTGCTAGACACTTTTTTCCGATCGTTACCATGATAAAGACACAACTATATTTATATAAACGTCTTGATCATAGATCAAAAATAACCTAAGTTGGTGTTCCCGTAACGGTCAACTTCCTAATCATCTCATACTTTACATACTTTTACAAAGGCAAGTGGCGATATCTACCACTTTATACAAAACTTAGATCATCGATTTTTATACGCGTCAACGAATAATCGATCCTTCAAATAATTCCTTTGGTTTTAGCTTTAACGAACCGACTATCTTCAAACTTTCCTCCTCTCTTTTTTGTTGCGATTTTTGTAATTTTTTTGATTTTTTTACAATACATAAACTACGAATCTCGATGTAAATTCACCATCTTCACGATCATAATAACTCCGGATAATTTCCTCCATGATTCTTCATTCTTCAGACGTACCAATAATTGTAATGGTAGTAAAAATACATGAGTTTTGACTACTTTTTACATTCCCATTGCAATGTGCAAATTTCCTAACCATACCAGAGATAGAAAATAACACAAGACTCGGGAAATACATACTTTACACTTTAAGCAACTAGCAACTGATAAATGGACTTAATCTCACAGGGTAGGCTAAGGTGTAACGAAACAAATAGTTGGTGTTATTCCTAAAGGATTGTCTCTACAGGTTTTCTAGGGGTATCTTACTCTTAAAATGAGAGTAAACAAAGGGTTTATACGAAGGTTAAGTAACCAGTGTAGTTAGCTAATAAAACAACATATAAAGGCTTTTTGGGTGTAATCCTAGAAATTTACCAATTTAAACAAGTTACTCCATCTAAATCCATAGTACTCATTATTGTGGTCATGAATAGATATACCAATCCAAGTTCTAAAGTCTACAACATCACCGGCACACTCATATTTTTGTAGAATTTGGGTAAACATTTGGAAACGGATAAGGCTAAATCCTCACAATATCTAATATGGGTTATGTGTGCAGGTTATGTAACTAGTAATTTCACAAAAGTATGCTTGACTTTTTTTAAAAATTTAAGCATAATTTAAGCATTTTAATGTGAAAAATAGGACAAGTAACATTCTAATTCCCATCCCCCCACTTAAATTATCCAACGTCCTCGATGTATAGATAAAACATTAAAAACGGGAAATTAAAAGAATTAGAACGAGAAACTCCCCTAATGTTTTGCTCGGTAGATTCTCCAACTTGAGTTTATGAGCAAGAATGTGTGTTGTAAATGCGTCTGGACTCCAGCATGACTACAACACACACATAGGATTCTAGATGATCGATACTTCACCAACTTTATTGAGTTCTTTTCCAGCGAGGTCCTGTGCAAAATATAGGAAAAACATGCAAAATCCTATCTTGGGTATCCTACGATTAATAAATAATAAAAACAATAAACTGTACAGGGGACTAATACGCCGTATCCATAAACTGAAATACGCCATATAGAGAAACCTGTCAAACGTATCAATACGAGTCAGTCTGTTGAATACGCCGTATCATGTGCATGAATACACCGTATAGACAGAACTAACAATAAAGTTTTTATGCAAAAAAATAAAGGACCAATAATGTCTAGACATTCAATACGCCGTATGGTATGGAGCGGATACGACGTATTGATGTCTGGGAACATAAACTCGATAAAAATAAATAACAATCCGGGTTGTCTCCCGAGAAGCACTTTTCTTTCAGCTAGTCTTTAAGTTGGACTTTTTCTTCAGCATCCTTCACTTCATCTCATGCATGCTTATGTGCCCGCGTGTGAGCCATTCTTCTATCTTCTCATCTCAGACATATTCGGGTCCTAAGTTCAAGACTCCCTTGTAGAAACTTTTGAGCTTTTGGTGTGGATGAGAGATTCCATTCAACTTAGCATGCATACTCACCTTTAGTAACGGCTTGATCTTGTTGCATTAGGCATTAGATAGATGTTTAAACCTTAGATGTGATCGCGCCATTTGGTAAGTTACCTTATCACCACCATTGTGGATAGTGATTAACCCATCAAACCTTCTTGCTTCTACACATGAAGGTTTGCAGAACGGTTCTCCAAGAATGATATCTCCCATGTCTTGATCTCGGTAGCCATCCATATTTTTCACTACTGCAAAATGAGTTACAACGGAAAAGTTTCTGACAAAAATAGGTACATTCATAAAATCCAACTACGATCTTTCCTTTATATTCAGCTTTGTCCTTTATTATAGAATTGTAGAACTCCCTAGACATAACATTAACGGACAAAATTGAGAAAAAATTAGCATTTACATGCTCGAAACCTATCATGAACGAAAATTTTAAGTTGTAGGCACAATCAATATGCATCTTTCGGTCAAAGTCACAAAAACTAGGATACTCGTCAAAAATTTCATTATTCCTAGTCTTGATTATGTCAATCATGGGCTCATCAATTACCTCACCTTCCTCAATGGTGGGCATAAAATCATCAACTTGATCTCTCCTAAGTTCTAATGGTACATTAAGATCATTTAATTCGATGTAATCTCCATATAAAGGGTCTAATGATCTATTTAACACCAAAGTCTCTCCCATTAGCGTAGCTTCTAAATCAAGTTCCACACGTTCTCTTAAACCTAACATGTATACCCTTTTAATCAAACTACTAGCATGTTTCATATTTTTAAAAATAATTTTCTCATCCCCTACCCTCAAAGTAATCTTACTTTTGAACACATCAATCTTAACGTGGGTGGTAGACAAAAACGGTCTTCCAAGGATCAAGGGCACTTTGACATCCTCGAGCATATCTGGTATTATGAAGTCTATGAGGAAAACAAACTTACCAACCCCTACTAGTACATTCTCAGCTATTCCTTTTGGATATTTCTCTATCCTATCTACTAATTCAACCATCAACTTAGTGTGAGCTAATTCGCCTAAACCTAAGTTAATGTAGGTCGAGAGAGGCATGACACTTACGCTAGCTCCTAAGTCAGCAAGGGCGTTATCAAAGAAAACATTATTAATATAGCAAGGTAAAGTGAAACTCCCTGGGTCTTTTTCCTTTCGAGGTCTTTTTCCAAGAATTTTGGTCTATATGATCCCTTCTTCTCATCGCAGTAATAATCATTCAAACGACTTGGAAATGGAATAGTCGTTCGTCTTAATTTGAACATCAACTTGCTGTTCTCTTGGGCCGATATGGCGTATTGGGAAGATCCGATACGGCGTATTGGTGTCATATCAGCTTCAACAGTGGTCGAGATTGACTTGACATGATCCCTCGGGCTTGTTTTAGTAGAGCTAGGTAGACTTCTAAATCCTCTTTCCTATAGTACATTCCTTATTTGCTCGATTTGAATCTCCAAAGTTTTAATCGAAGCTCCTTGGTTCCTGATGGCCGCATCAGTGGAAGCCCGAATTCCCTTGATCAAGTTGGAGTTTTCTTCATGTCTCTTTGCTGATTCACTCATAAATTTGCTGAGTGATTCTTTCATTGATTGTATTTGTTCTTGATACGAAGGATTTGCATTGTTTCTTTGGTAGAATCTTGGAGCTGCTACTCTATATCCCCCTCCTTGGAAAGGTGCACCAAATTGAGTATAATAAGCTTCGTCAAGGGTTTTACCTTCTTCTTTAAGTGGACAGTTTAAGTGGATAGTCTTTGGTGTAGTGGGGTCCTTTACATTGTTCACATCCCACTTGGACATCATAAACTTTTTCATTCACCTTCTTGATTTCTCTTCCAAGATTGTTGAGTTGTGCTTGAATTGCAGCCAATTCGTTAGAAGTTTCAATACTTCTTGTCCTAGATATTCCATTGTGCCATTTTTGAGAATATTTAGCCATTTCTTGGATGGCTACTTTTGCATCGACAGCTGTCTTAGTTGGTATGACACCT
>BQNB010079152.1:0-28859 GCA_026074375.1 Tanacetum coccineum
GACACTAGCCATAATCTCCCTCCCGAGGTGTTTTTAGATCATGACCCAAGAAGCTTAAAGGATGCACCTGATAATGATGATTTGATGACCGAGGACGAAGTTTTCGACCCCGAGATTCATGAGAAAAGTTTTTCTCCGACATTTGTGAAGTTAGCCTTTGAGGATCGCTATTATTTTCCCATCACATTTTTTATCCGAATATTTCTTCCTTATCTCACTTATTCGGTGGATTCTTCTTTTCTTCTCTCCTCCGAGAGTGAGGATACTATTTTTGACCCCGACATTTCCACTTTTCATTTTTCTTCTCTTAATCCGGTGGCATATGAAAACCCGATAGTGATTTTTCTATTCTTCTGTTTCTGCCCCAAGGATAAAGGAATTCGAGGAGAGTCAAGCTAGAGACTCGCACAAAAACAAGCGCTTCTCGGGAGGCAACCCGTGTCTTTTCTTCTTTCTATTTTCTTAATAAATGAGTGTGTGATTTTATAGCCCAAGTGTGAGGGCACGCTTCTTTCTATGGTTTGTGGTACCATTTTTGCAGGATTCCTTAAGATCATGAAGACCCGTGCTTGTTTTCAATCCTCCAATCATCCGGTCTTCGATCTTCTGCTTATTTTGGAATCCTCAATCCTGATCATGTATATATATATTGTGTTTCCACTTTCACACTTGGAATTTTTTGCATTTGCCTTTTTCGTTCCTAAGTGTGGGGGTAAAACCCGATGCTTTTGAACATTGAGGCCAATGTTCCATTCTAAGTGTGGGAGGGGGGGATTTCTATCTAAATGTGATCATACCTGTGCCTATATGTGTTCCCACGCAACCCCGTTTTGACCAAAATTTTAAAATTTTATTGTTTTATACATATTAAAAAAATTGTTTTGAGACATGTGAATAAGTAGGCCCGTAGAACTAAGCATATTTTGACTTGACCGAGTATTTTTCTTTAGCTTTCCCCTTAGCTTTCGAGACTAAGTGTTTGCCTAACTTTAAAATTTTACGAAGAACGAAAAATGATAGAGTTGAATATAAGTTAGATGCTAAGTGTGGAGTAGTTGGATCTCTTTAGAGCTCATAGAGGTTAATTGTGGCTTTTTGCTCCCACCAGCTTAATAAACGTTATACAATTGTTAATAAATAAAGTTGCTTTGGTTTTTGTGATTCTTAGTTTAGATCCCTTCATAGAGATTCCTTCTGGTGAAAGTAAGGTACACATCGAGGTTTTGTTAGTGTTGTGGGGAAATAGGCTACCGATTCCTGATGGCTCGCTACCATTGTCTAGGTAGTTAAAAGACCACAAGACTTGAAATTTGGCTATAATAATAATAGTATAATAAACCGAATCCAAAATAAGACTTCTGGATCATGGTCGGCTCGCATACTTATGTGACAGTCGTTTAAAAGGTGGAGGTAATAATAATAATTAAAAAAAACTGTGGGCTGATAAAAGTTTACTGTCTCTGGTCGGTTCGCTCCCGATGTGGCAGTCTTCAAAAGAAGGCCCATAGTAAGAATAATAAATCCGAGACTGATAAAAGTTTGTTGCATTTGGTCGGTTCGCTGCCGATGTTGTAGCCTTCAAAAAGGTCGAGGAAATCACCAAGGTCGAAATAAGACTCCTGGACCTTGGTCGGCTCGCATACCGATGTGGCAGTTGTTTAAAGGACCGAGTTTTAAAATTGTTGCTATAATAATAATAATAATAAATCCAAATGTCGACTCCGGGGTTATCTAAATAAATCCTTCGTCTCTGGACTCGTAGTTGAGTTGTTTCGGATGAAATAAAAAGGATAACCCCTAAATCATGCGAAATTAGAACCTTAATGTGGACCTTATTCTCACCATATCGTCTCTTTAGGAAAGGATTTCAAACTAATTATGGTCTAAATCGGGTTTACTTTATATTAATAAGGACATAATTTATTTGTCACCAACAAAAATAATAAAACCCTTAGAGGATTTAGGAATAAGGGAGCGAAAAGTAGCTATGCGTACACAATTAACATTTATGAGTAGTGTTAGCATCTAATTTTATATTTGACTGTGATTTCGTTTTAAGCTTAGTTTGGGGATTGTGAAAATCAAGGATGACGAACTCCCGTTCTTAAAGCCTTTTAAATAAATTTTATTTAATCTTTATCTTAATTTTTATGTATTAATTTATAAAGTGGTTAAAATGGAGGCGCTTTAGAAACAAATAGGGAAGTGAGTGTTTATTGTTTTATTAGGGTCAGGTAGGAGGCAAACAACTAAAAACATGAAATATGATCAATATTATTGCAAATAAGTTTGGTTTGTGTTTTTATGTCTTGCAGGTACAAGGGATTGAAAACAAAAGCAAAAATGAGAATTATCGGGCTTGATTTGATCAAGTTTAATTATTATTCAAAGCCAAGATGAAGTCATTAAATTTCCCAAGCATGCCATTGAAGAGAGCGTGAAATTACGAGTTCAACGGTGCCTTCATTGTTTATTGGGCTGGCCCGTAACCCATTTATATGAGCCGGGCCAGCCCATATTTTAGCTAGCCCAACTATTAAAGTTTCAAGCCTAACTATTGAGCTGCCAACATCATGTTCGGCCCATGAAACAAAAATAAGCATATTTGGCCCACCAAGATAACATGGCCCAAGTCAAGATAGATATCAAAATATGAAATTTTTAAAAGTGTTGGAGGATAGGTCACGTGAGTTTTAATTAAATCCCACACCATCACATGTTGCTCCACTTATCCTTCCTTGGCCTCTCTTAAAGAAGACACGTGGCTGAGCTCCATGGAATCTTATTTCATTTAGACGAAGCATTTGAGATAAAATGAGGGAGCTAGATCACGTGAGCTTCGAATTAATTCCAACTAAATCACATGTTCATCCACAATCTCCTCATCACCCAATCCAAAGAAGGCACGTGGCATTCTTATTTTCATGCATTCAAATTATGAATTGGTTAAACTGTTACAAATATAAAGAATAGAGGTCACGTGGATGATTTTTACTTGAGAATAAGGAATTTAGCAGGTGGCATTTTCGATGCATACAAGGAATCTTCTAGGCCAATGATTAGCTTCATTATGAAGCAATCATCCAAGTATTCAAAGACTAAAATACCCTCAGATCTAGCAATTTGATTGGAAGACTACATGAATCGACGAAAATACCCCCAACCCCACTTGGCTATAAAACAGACGCTCAGCATTCATTTTATAGTGTTAGATTTAGTTTATTTTCACTCATAGTAGAGTAGTATAGTTTTAGGAGTAGGAGTAGAATAGTGGTAGCTTATTTTAGCTTATTATTGTAAAAGCTTTTTAGCTTATTTCCAACTTATTGTAATGGCTTATTATAGTTTAATGAAGATGTTTGTTGGTAAAGGTTGGTGTTATTTTTAGCTTATTTCCAAATAAGCTCATGCTTATAGCTTATTTTTTGATCCGATCTCTTAAGCTTATATTCTAATAAGCTTCTTCCATAGCTTATTTAAACTAGCTTGTTTTATAGTTTTTTTTATTTAAAACTTTTCGAGTTAGCTTATTCTAGCTTATTTTCGATTGCTTATTTTTCTAGCTTAATGTTTTATCTTATTTTTCCAAAACCTTTTGATTTAGTTTTTTTAGTCTTATTGAAATAGCTTAATCATTTATATCTTCTAGATTTTAGCTTTTCTATTTCCAAATACTTAATATTTTGAAATTTAAGCTTTTAGCTTATAGCTTATTAATCCTAATATCTTGTTTTCTTGTCTTATCTCTTATTTCATCCTTCCATCATCTAAGGTCATAGCTTAAGGGTCTTATAAGGTTGATAAATAGATAAAGTTTTGATCTTTATGGTTTTTATGGAAGTAATTAGTAGATAAAGTTGACACCTTTATTTGCTAATTAGTGAAGTAGAAGCTTTAAAGTGATAAACTTATTTGTTTATTAAGTTTGTAAGATCGGGTGGTTACTTTTCATTATCGGCTCGACATTCGGTTCTTCCTTCTTTCCTATTTCAATTTTATTAGTTTAAAATAATTAGCTTATTATGTTTAGTTTAGCTTATTTGATTATTATGCTTAGTTAGTAGTTTAATCATATGCTTGTTAAGTAAATTTGTGTTTAGTGAATTAAGTGTGGAATTTAATAAGTGATTAGTGCTTAATGATTTGCAAAAATTATTTAGTTTAGTGTTTTATTTAGTCGAACGAGCAAAAGCCATAAGATTAAGTAGGCATTAAATTAGTAATTAATTTCTTGATAAAAAGTCATTTTCAATATTAAGCCAACGTTTTGAGGAATCGATTTATTAGACGGAAATTAGTTCGTCATTAAGATCTAAAACTTCACACTTAAGAATCTATTCACTTTTAATTGACAAGCATATTTTTCTTCATATATTTTTCATCTTAATAGCTTGCTTATTAGTTAGTTTAATCTAGTTTAGTAGTTTTTAATATTTAGTTTAAAACCAAAAACAAAAAAATATTCGCTATTCGAGCATCAAACAAAATACTTTCGTTGATTTCAAATTCATTTCTCGCCGTGGATACGACACTCGAAAGATAAACTATTACTTTTCCTAAAGTGATTTTCATATCTAACGGGAAATACTATATATTATTACGACACGCGTTTATACGTTTTATCAAGACAAAATAAATAAAAGAATGAAACACAAGGTTCTAAGTCGGGTAGATGGAATTCTACAAAAGTTGAAGATTTTAGAAGATCTCCTTAAAAAGATAAAGATAACAGAAGATATTCCTTAATGTTTAAATGATTTAGTTGTCTAATGTTTATCTTCCTTTGTAAGTCTTGAACTCCTTATGTTATAAAAGGAGGTTCTATGCGTGTAGTTTAGTGTGTCAAGATGTAAACACCTAAACGTGTGTGTGTGTCGGCGTGAGTCTTATTATAGACGCCTAGTATTTAGCCTCATGGTCAAGGTAACTTGATCCTGTTATAGTTCATTGATATAACCGTTCTACCATTGATCAAGGTTGAATTGGGGCTTGTGTAATTGTTATAGTGAAGATAATGATGAAAACCTTGTTACAATAACAATGATTCTTTATTTTGAATATTCCGCCTTTGTTATTGTTCATCCTAGATTAGTTCTAATTAAACTAGAGCTATAAATGATCTAAGAACTATCACGTATTTTAGTTCTATCAAAGATTCTGCTGGGCGACGGCGTCAGGATTATAACGCGATGTCGTCGCGCCCGTTTTCCTACATATATAAACTCGTTTTTAGAGTTTTAAGTGTGTGACTTTTGGGAACCAAACCCTACTCTTAGAAGACGATTATAGCTGCTATTTAGGCCATTTTTGGGTGCTAAAACCCTCTTGTATCAGCCTTAATTACATGTTTTAATCAAGTGAGATCTCCTATCTTTTATCATTCAATATGTCTATGTGTTGTGTGATTGATTCTTGTTCTTCACTTCTTTTTAACATGCTAGGCTAGATCCTTTAGTATTTACTAATGATTGCATGAAACTTAGTTTGTAGATCTTTTTAATATTGCTTCTTGTGATGGATGTGCGCATTAGGCTTTAAAAAACTAGCCATAAAATATTAAATTGGCATAGATGTCACACCCCGCCACGGCGGAAACGCGAGGCGCGACGAGAAAGAGAATCATCACAACACATTGGCATCTATGTAGAGAAACTAAAACATGCAAAAAAAAATACAAGGTATAGACACGCAGTGTCATGAAAATACCCAAACACATCAACAAAATCCAAAAGGCGTCTGACATTGAAATAAAGGAAGTTCATGTCAATGTCATGGCATGCAAACATTCATACTTCCTAACAAAGCAAAACAAATAACATTCATCATCCAAAACAAATAACGAAATCTAGATAACTAAACTTCGCCAGCTGCCTACGGTCCATCTAGCCACTTTTCTTAACCTTAACCTCATCTTGCTGAATACCTGAAAATGATGCTTATACGTCAGCATAATGGTTGGTGAGAAACATAGGTTTTCGGACACACATATTCAATCCATTACCAAAATCATTAACCGAATTACTGTGATTATAAAACAATACTTTCGCATAACAATTATGCTAACTAACATATAAGCTAACATGCAATTCAATCCAATCAATCACTCAAACACCAAGCAGACGACCTCAATCGCTCTTGGATCAATCCAAATCCTTTTCCCTCTAGCTCAGGCCAGAGATACTTGCAAGTAACCCTCCTGACTAGGCAATATCTCAATATCACATCACAAAACCAAATCTCTTTCCCTCTAGCTCAGACCATGGATACCCACAAGTAATCCACCTGACTAGGCAACATCTCAATATCACATCACAAAACATGTAGCACATAATGCATATCAGTCACATAATAATCCATGCATTTACACTAACACATAATCACAAAAATTTAAAACTCATTTCAATACTTGCATCATTTCCATCCCAAGTTTAAAACAATGTAAAAAGTGGGACCATGTAACTCACCTGAATGCTCAAAACGCAACTTCCAATTCCTATCACGCAACTATACAAATAAATAAACACGGTTACACGCGACCAAGCTAAAAACTCTAGTCTATGTAACACACATATGATAGATGTCTAAGGGTTTTATTAACCATAATGGGTTACCCCAACACCATGCCCAACCTTAACCATTCTCATTAACCCATTACACTAGATAACTACAATTGATTCAAAAATGCAGAATTTTAGTGTATCTTTACTCTCTTAAAAACCTTGCTTGCTGACCTTCATAAATTATACCAAAAATAATCTAAGTTCATTTATGAGTTTACTAACTACCTTGTGATTCCCAAGCTCTTATTACATGTGTAACTATTCCAAATAAAATCCAACTTCAAAACTATCCCAATTCGGATCTGATTGCATACTAAAATGTATGGCCCTAATTACCCTACTAAGACACACAATCAGAAGCTACCCTTATAGGTTTTACCCTCCAAAACATGACCTAATTCTGACCCGTATTTACTGTTTTGACAACTTTTCTTGTAACCAATATTTAACCAACTTCTAGAACTCTAAATCATCCGAGGCTGGACTTTCTGGAAAATAAAATCTTTAAAATTTAATTTAGGCTTTTGAATCGTATCAAAACACCTTTTTATCATCAAGATATCATCAGTTGAACATAGCTCTAAATTCTGCTCAACTCTAAATCCTAAATTAACGTGATCTAACCTTAACCATTTACACCAATATGTTCCTAATTAAACCCTAAACACTCTAGCATGATTAATACATCCTTAATTACAGAGGTTTTTAAAACCCTAATGATCCACCATATTAATTGTTACATGATTTAAAGAAAACTAAACAACTAAGGTTAATGAACTAACCTAAACCTTGATTCTTGAACACTAAATCACCAACTTGCTCTTGATAAAAAAATTATTATTTTTTCTTCTTTTGGGGGCCTCGACCGAACACAGAGAGAGGGAGAGAGAAAAGTGATTTAGGGTTTTATTGGTTTTGTATTTATAATCCTTAGAATCCTAATTATAGTCAAACTTTGTTTCCTTTTTTTTTTTCTTTAAAACCGGCCGACTAACACCCCTTTATATATTATTTTATTTTATTTATTTATTTATTAATTAACTAATTATCTTCATTACCTTAAGTTTTCATAAAAACCTAAGCTAATTTGGGTAAACTTTTTACATAAAAGCAACTTACTTAACTTTCTAAAAATAACTTTTTATTTCACATTTCACTTTCTATATTTAGAAAGTCTATCCTAAATATCCAAATTTCACTCACTTCACTTATTTCCAACATGACACATTTCCCAAAACCGCTTAACTCAAACTCATCCCACTATTTACGTAGCATTACATGTAATACGCCTTTCCTTTCAATTATCACTATAAGTGAACAAATAGAATACTCATCACTAAACACAAATGTACTCAAAATGAGATGATTATACACCTCAAAACAATATCATGCACCTATTCAAACCACTTAGCACACATATAATGCACATAGCACACAAGAATCACATAAAATGAACTCTTACCCATTTCTAAAGGTATCACTAACCTGATTAAATCACAGATGTTACAGTATCCCCTCCTTGAGGAAATCTCGTCCCAAGATTTAATTAGCAAGCTCAACAACTCAATCTAGGAACAACTGTGGATACTTAATCCTCATCTGATCTTTGTGTTCCCAAGTAAACTCAGGACCACGTTTCGAATTCCATCTAACTTTCATTAGTGTTATCTTCTTACGCTTTAACTTCTTAATTTCTCGATCCATAATCTTTACAGGTTCCTCGACAAAATGAAGTGTCTTTTCGACCTTTATCTCATCCAATGGCACATGCAAATTAGCATCTGCCAGACACTTCTTCAGGTTTGACACATGAAAGGTGTCATGCACACTACTCAACTCCTTAGGTAACCTCAACCTATAAGCTACAAGGCCAATCCTTTCAAGGATCTCAAACGGTCCTACATATCTTGGTGCTAACTTACCCTTCTTTCTAAAACGCACTATGCCTTTCTAAGGAAACACCTTTAATAATACCCGATCACCCACCTCAAACTCTAACGGTTTACGTCTCTTATCCGCATAGCTCTTTTGATGATCTCTCGCCGCTTTGAGGTTTTCCTTTATCAATACCACCTTATATGTCGTCTCTAGTACTAACTCAGGTCCAATCACACTGCCCTCTCCAATCTCTGCCCATAACACAGGCGACCTACACTTCCTACCATACAAGGCCTCAAACAGAGCACACCGAATGCTCGAATGATAACTGTTGTTGTAGGAAAACTCAGCTAAGGGTAGATGGACATCCCAACTATCACCAAAATCTATGACACACGCCCTTAACATATCTTCCAAGGTCTGAATTGTACGCTCACTTTGCCCATCCGTCTGAGGATGATAAGCAGTACTCAAGTCTAATCTTGTTCCTAACGCTTTCTGTACCATTTGCCAAAAGTGCGAAGTACTCATTTCTGAATGATTAAATACAAAATTAAGTTTAGTGACTTCTCCCTTAGACTTCAGATAGATTTCTTCCACCTATAGAAGCTTGGTTTGCCCCATGATGCTGTGGTAGAAGGGTTGATGTCGAATATGCAGAATGAGGGCTTTATTTATAATATTCAAACTTGTTACGGCGTAACCCTTGTGTATGGTTATGCCGTAATCATGTTGATGTGGGCTTCCTTTTTGTAGGCTTAAAACTGTTACGGCGTAACTCAAACGTACATGTGTTGATCCCAATGTATAGATCTTTAACTCCTTAGCTTGATGTAAGGTTTAGTATCCTTGGATAAATCCAAAGGTACTAAGAATGAAACTTTGTGTATATGATATAAACTATGCGGAATCTAGTTTATACCACTAAGAAGAATAACAGCAATGTATGTTTGACAAACAGAAAATATACCCAAAACAATAAGCTCCAATATATTAATACGAACACTCTTTGATGGGTTTACAACCTTGAAGCTATGGATACTATGAAAGACTGATATGATGTGATCCTAATGCCAAAACCTAGGATCTCCTTTTATACACCAAGGAGTCCTTTACAAGATAACTATGAATCTTTTATAACATTAAGCTTATATGCATATCTTTCTAAATATATATAATATACACAAGATAACTAATACATATCTTTTAACACGTCTTTACATCTCTTCACACGTCTTTATCTTCATGCAGTCTTTAATCTTTATCAGCAGTATAAATCCCCTTTAGCAGTGTTAAGTTAGTACTAGCTTTACTAACTTATTCCTAGCAGTACTAACATTCTTCTAGCAGTACTAACTGGTTTATACTGCCAGTTATGATTTAAGCAGTACTAACACTTTGACTTGGCAGTACTAAGTCTAATAAGCTTAATTCCCAGCAACATGTAACACTATAATGGTGACTAAGATATGTCACCAGCCTTCATATGTGGCAGGTTACTACGTAAGGGTTACTAACCAATTACGCCGTAATCGTTATGATGACCATTGTTGCCTTAATCAGGTTACGACGTAACTCCTGCGGGGTGGTTACGCTGTAACGAGTCTTGAGAATCTAACTTTGCTCGCTTTTGTGTCCAAATCTCGTGTTTATTGCTCAAATGCTTGTTTCCTTCATGTAAACAATAAATAAGTGATTAAGTATCATTTTCAGGCATTTATGAGATATTTACAAGCATTTTGATAGGGAATTTGATACCAAAAAGTATTAAATATTTGATGTTATCAAATATCTCCCCACTTGACTTCTACTTGCCCTCAAGTAGACCTGTTAGAATAATTTTTTAAAAGGTTTCCCCAATTTAACTCGGAGAAATGAATTCATAATTTACTTATGTTAGAAAACATCAAAGCCGAACACCTCACGAAAAGAGGATCAAAATCACTCAACTCTCAAACTAGTATAAGTGTTTCATTTTCGAGGTGATCGCTCAACTGCACAGTCATAGCATGTATTCTATCATAAGCTTGGAAAGTACACAAATCTACACCAGCTAGTATTAGGAAACAGTTCTTAAAGGAAACAAGGGTGACACACAGGTTTAACAGGGTGAATCATTCTTTAAATGCTATCTTAGCTAAAATGTTACACCAACAAAGGCGACGAAACCACACATACACATCCGTAACGACGGAGGAGATATGTATGATTGCTCACTCCCTCATTTGAGCAAAACCAAAGTTTAGATTGGAGAATGATATAGGGCAGGATAAGAAATGGGATACTGTAACACCCCCAAAAATATGACAACGCAACGGAATACCACATGGGGTGCTACTTCATAATACACAGCGCTAGATACAAGAGAACGACCTCTAAAAGTGTCGTTTGTAAAACAATCTCGTTGATTTTTTGAAATCAAAATAATAGTTGTCCCATAATTGCATCACCATGAAAAACTTAAATGTAAAGACTCCAATGCACATCAAATAATCCAAGCATCTAATTCACCTGAGAAAAACATGCTTAAAAGTGTCAACATTAAAGTTGGTGAGTTCATAGATTAGTTTAAATATGAATGTAAGTTTCAAATGAATGTATTCGTCCACTGTATCATCACAGTACCATGTAAAAATCCCAAAGATTTATAAAGAATGCACGACACATTTTATGTCACCAAAAGTACCAATCTTATCCCAAAGATTTATAAAGAATGCATGACCAATTTAATATCACCTAAATGTTTCAAGTATGTATTGCCACTTTATTCAAGGCATAGTAAATATTCGTATAAGTATAAAACAATGATTATGATTACTCTAAGTTCATGAAACTGCGACGTAGACTTGTATGTATGCCACTTTATTCAAGGCACCGTAAGAATGTACCCATCGTAGGTGTTCCCTCCAAGAACACCCGGGCAGTAATAAAAATAATGTGTTCCCCTCATGGGTGTTCCCTCCAAGAACACCCGGGCAGTAATGATTGTTGGCCCCCGCAGAGCCCATCAAATCGTATCCAACATGGTATACACGTTCGTTCCCAGTGATCAACTAAGTCAACCCGAAACGGGTATTGGCCCTCCCAAATAGAACTATCTTATAAAAACATTCGCGGGCTTACACCTCTGATAATTAACAGTTCATGCAACTTAAGCTAATCCATAATCATTTCAAAAGTAAAGTATGCATTCGTGACCAAAATGAAGTCAAGTAATGTAATCCCAATAGCAGCAATGTAAAAGAAGTATTAAACCATTTGTAAAACCCAAAATCCTGTAAATGCATTTGTAAACAAGCATGTTCTCACCCCAAAAATATATGTAAAACAAGTAAAACATGGAGCTATAAACTCACCTTGATCAAAGATCACGATCAAATAATCCAAATAAATCACAACCGAATCTGCAACGATCTCACCATGACCTATAAATTATGTCGCCTAATTATAATTACAGCTATTGATACGATCAACGATGCGTAACAACGTAACAACGAAATCATCATCTTTAATATGTATACATACATATATACATGTGATGAGAAATCCACTTGCGCGTCTTTAAACCTTAACCCTTAGTATATTATATGAATATATACTATTTTCCGTCCAATCATAGCTTATGTCGAATATTTACCGAAAGTTACTATTTTTAGACTCTTTGTTTTTAGGACCGAACAATGTTCTTAAAATAATTAATTGAAATAATATATTAACCGACCTTTCTTTGGACCCCTATATCTTAAATTTTAAAACAGACAATCCTCGCAGCCAAAGTAAATGTCCATATACGAAACAACTTCGCTTTTCGCCGAAGGCGAAACGGACTCGAAATGCTCAAAAAATCGATAATTAATGATCCTGTCCGATTTAATATACTAAAATAACTTATTTTCTATTAAAGTGTATATTCCGATTTCACTCCAGTTTCTTCGTTATTGGGAGTTACAAGTCCCGTTTTATGTCTAAACGTCCATAAAAATATAATTCATTATATTTTGTAAACCAAAATCGATCTTTTCAAAATCTCGAATCCCGAATCCCATGTTCCGTTTTCTGCTCTTAATTATTTGTTACAAAACGCGCCAAAGTCCGTTTTTAGTTCAAAACTCGTCTAAACTATATCTAGTATCGCTTATACATTATTATCAATCCCGTTTTAAATATTAATATCACATTTTACTTAGACGTCGCAAGTTTAAACAGATTTCATCACATATACATTTTATCGATAATATAAACGAAATAATCGAATACTTTTAAATTAAACGCACCCTCTGGTGAGAAAGTAAAACCTAACCGACCCCTTGGAGCCCCCGGGGGGGGGGGGCCATACAACCCTTGCGCGGCTGTTACACCCTCCAGCCAAACGCCCTTGTGGCTGTTTTTTTTATTATCAACCAAACGCACCCTTTTGGGTGGTACGAACCAGCAAACGCACCCTGGTGGTGGTTGTTTATGAAACCAAACGCACCCTTGCCGGTGCAAAACCAAACCAACGCACCCCTGTTGGTGACTAACGGAACCAAACGCACCCTATGGTCGCTTACACAGCCAAACCAAACCCCCCTTGCTGCCATTAACCCAACGCACCCTTTTTGTGCTTATAAACCCAAAACCAACGCACCCTGGTTGGTTTTAATAACAAACCAGACGCACCTTGGTGGTTTTTCTATAAAACCAAACGAACACCGGTCGCTGCTATTATACCACCGAACGCACCATTGAGGTGGTGGGGCAGTGGTGTTGATGGTGGTGGTGGTGATGGTGGCGGCGTGGGATGGCAGCCGCGGTGACAGTGGGGTGGTTCGGTGGTGAGGATTATGAGGTGATGGTGGTATGATCGTGGGGTGGTGGCGGTGACGAACATGGTGTCGAGTGTGGCGTGAGGGTGGCAGCGGCGGCTGAGACAGACGGAGGGGGGAGGCGCGTGGAGGAGAGTGGGTGTGGGGATCGAATAGATCCGGTGATGAGGAGTGTTTTTGGAGTTGGCCGGAAAAGTCCGCCGGAAAAGTTTTCCGGCGGCGGCGACGTGGTGGCAGTGGTGGCCGGCGGCTGGGAGGGGCGGCCGGAAATTGGGGAGAGAGAAGAGTGAGGATTATGTGTGTGTTTATAAAAAAAATGAAATGAAATATTAGTTATAACTTTATATTTATATAAAAAGTTATAAATGGAAGTGTCAAGTCTCCAATAGATGAGGGGGTCCTTGTGTAAATATAATTGGTAGTTTTTGTTAACTATCGGTTCGGGACTCGTTTGAACTAGTTAACGGTCGATTCAATACGCGAAACTTGCGCCATTGTTTTCCAAATCATTTTTCCCATAAAAACGAGTATTTATTTGATAATATTTCATAAATATTTTTATAACATTTATGAAAATGTTCGTTATTTATTTGGTGAACCGGTTACGTCTCGTCTGAAATAAAAATAAAAATAAATTTATAACCCATATATTCGCGTTATCAACAAACGTTTCCGAATAAAATGATGACTAATTTATTAAATATTTTTATTTAATAAAAATGTTAATTAAATATAATTTAATTATTTTCCCGTTTCTAAATCTTGCGAGGGCATTTCAGTCACTTTCTGACTGTTTTTGGGTCTCGGTCAAAACTGAAAAAGTTTCTGGACTGTTCCGTTTTACATCAAATTGTTTTTAGAGTCCGAATAATGAAAACGTGATTAGCTGCTGCTCGTTTTTGATAAATCAACTTAGGAAATAAACATATATCTTCCTTTACAAAAATTTTCGAAAATTACTCGGTCTGTTTACAGTACCTTAACTACCCCTTAAAAGAAATCTCGACGTCACCCAGATTAAAATTTGTGTTTACGATATGTGTACAAAGGAAAGATTTAATAATAACAACTCGATACTACAACAAGACGCTGAAAAAATTATTTAGGTTCAAAATTCGGTGTTTCCTTCTACACTTCCTCAATCCTACCAAAACTTTGGCTAGTTTCTCTTTCTTCCTCCAGGATAATCAATCCATTAGAATGGGTATCTCAAAATATATCATTACAGATCTTATGACTGTTAATCGTTTATAGGGAAATTCTCCATTATATGAAAACCTCAAGACGAAGGTTAGTCCGATGATATGTTTGTAAAAGTTTCTAAATGTCCGAGGACAGGAGTCCGTTTCTAACATCTGTAAGTCCGATGATTCACATCACCGTGGCTTATGTAGAAAGTACCACAACTTACTTGGCAGTAACTAAGATGTTTCGCGACACTAATCTTCCAACTAGTGGCCCCGAATAATGATCCAACTATCTGTTTCGTCGATAGGTGTTTATCTCGTTTAAGGGGAGTTGCATTACCTATTGGATAAAGTTGTATCAGTCGGGACCGCTCCAGGACCCAACAGCAGCGACCATAACGTCAATACTATAACAAATGGTGATGGGATACAGAGGGTGAGGACCCTCCGAGAAAACAATATCCCCAGAATAAAGTTCAATAAATGAGAGGAGCTCGCGAGAGAGCTTATGCGATAGACTGAAAGTGCGGACGGATTATGGTATCTTAGTCTTAGTTCACAGCGAATCAGCTCCATTACTCAGTGTGTAACAATCTGTTAGTAGTCCACGAACACCATTTTCGTGATCGCGAGGATAGCAACTCCAAAAGTAATAACTTAAGAATGTGATAAAGTAGCTCCAGGTGAGGCCTTAAGATTCTGCTGAGTAGTAAGACACGATTTGTGTCTCTAGTCCCTTATAACGAATTCCGGTGATTATTGAGTTCATGTTCTTACTCGTCTCATATCGATTACCATTAAGCCCACTCATTTATAATTTCTTATTTACATAAAGAAGCGTCCAAATTTATGTAAGTAAGAAATGATAAACTTATGGTTCGGTGATTTACAACTTATTTATTTAAATGAAGAGGCGTCCCAATCCTTTCAAATAAATAGATTATAAATCATCCTACTTAATAATTCCCGGTGCAATACGCGTACTCTCATAACCTTCAAGGTGGTTGACATGACGATGCATGTGTTCTACTGAGTATGGGACGAGTGTTCCAAACTCGTCTTCGGAGACGAGGAGTAAAACTATCAGGGAAATCACATAGTTTTTCAAGATCGTTAACAAGTACTTGGTTAGAGTAACTAAGGTAAAAGTATTTACGAACGAGTTAACATAGAAATTATCATATAAATTCCTCCAAAACAAGTCCCCGCATAACAAGACTTGTAATACTTAGATTTATACATAATCCCATGTTAAAGAACAGAACCTGTGACGGCTTTGTTAACATAGCAATTATCATATCAATCCTCATATTACAAGTCCCGCCCATACAAGACTTGTAATACTTAGATTCATACATAATTCCATGTAAACAAAACTGTGACGGGCTTTGTTAACATAGCAATTATCATATCAATCCTCATATTACAAGTCCCGCCCATACAAGACTTGTAATACTTAGATTCATACATAATTCCATGTAAACAAAACTGTGACGTCTCACGTGTAATGCAATATAGTATATAAAGCTATGAAAGAAAAATAATATCCTTAGAGACCATTGTTTAACTACCCATTTCTGAGAACGAAATGAGACGATTGTGCAACTCACAATTTTTCTAAGAAGTAAGATGAGACCATTGTATAACTCACAATGTCTGAGGTATAATTGAGACCATTGTGCAACTCACAATGTCTTAAGAAATGCTCTGGTATTTATATAAATAACTCTTATATAAATAAACGTGTGATATACGCAAAAGATGTAAGCATATATATTACATATATGTATGTCACGTAAGCACTTAATGCAGCACGTAATGTAAGCACATAAGCAAGTAGTGTGTATGCACTTTGAAAATGTTTGTTGTGATGCAACGTTTATGAAAACGGTTATAGTCTAGGGTAAAATATGCAACCTAGTTCTCTATAACCAGTGCTCTGATACCAATCTGTAACACCCCCAAAAAATCACAACGCAGCGGAATACCACTTGGGGTGCTACTTCATAATACACAGTGCTAGATACAAGAGAACGACCTCTAAATGTGTCGTTTGTAAAACAATCTCGTTGATTTTCTGAAATCAAAATAATAGTTGTCCCATAATTGCATCACCATGAAAAACTTGAATGTAAAGACTCCAATGCACATCAAATAATCCAAGCATCTAATTCACCTGAGAAAAACATGCTTAAAAGTGTCGAACTTAAAGTTGGTTAGTTCATATATTAGTATTTTCAATAGGAATTGTAAGATTCAAAATCCCAAAGATTTATAAAGAATGCATGACCAATTTAATGTCACCAAAATGTTTCAAGTATGTATTTGTTGGGGGCCCTGTAGTCCCAACGTGATCCGACATGTTATAACGTTCGTTCCCAGTGATAGCTAGTCACCCGAACGGGGGTTGTCAATCCCGAATAGATCTATTTTATATCATTCGCGTGGACATCACGCTATAACGTTCGTTACCGGCGATAGCTAATCACCCGAACAGGGATCCACACCCGAATAGATCTATTTCATAACATTCGCGCTCACCCTCCAAGTGATTTACAGTTCATGACGCTGTGACGTAGACTTGTATGTACCCATCACAGGTGTCCCCTCCAAGAACACCCGGGCAGTGATTTAAAGAATATATACTCCCGATACCGGTGTCCCCTCCAAGAACACCTGGGCAGTAAAGTAAAAATATGTACTCCCGTTACCGGTGTCCCCTCCAAGAACACCCGGGCAGTAAAGTAAAAATATGTACTCCCGTTACCGGTGTCCCCTCCAAGAACACCCGGGCAGTAATTTTGTTGTTATCAGTTCAATCCGCCTAAGCTAATCCGTAATCATTTCAAATGTAAAGTATGTATTTGTGACCAAAAATGAAGTCAAATAATGTATCCCATAGCGAGCTATGCAAATAAGTATGTAAACCAATTTGTAATCAACCATGTAAATGCATTTGCAAACAAGCATGTTCTCACCCCAAATATATGTAAAACGAGTAAAAACAGGGGAGCTATAAACTCACCTTGATCAAAGACCACGATCAAATAATCCAAATAAATCACAACCGAATC
This sequence comes from Tanacetum coccineum, assembly GCA_026074375.1. Classification (NCBI taxonomy): domain Eukaryota; kingdom Viridiplantae; phylum Streptophyta; class Magnoliopsida; order Asterales; family Asteraceae; genus Tanacetum; species Tanacetum coccineum. Next base: position 17,505 of record BQNB010079152.1, read on the forward strand.
TGCAACGATCTCGGCCACGACCTATAATTATGTCGCTCTATTATAATACACGTATTAAATACGATCAACGATGCGTACATCGTAACGACGAAATCATACATATTTTAATATGTATACATACATATATACATGTGATGAGAAATCCACTTGCGCGTCTTTAAACCTTAACCCTTAGTATATTATATGAATATATACTATTTTCCGTCCAATCATAGCTTATGTCGAATATTTACCGAAAGTTACTATTTTTAGACCTTCCGTTTTTAGAACCGAACAGTGGTCTTAAATATAATTAATTGAAATAATAGATCAACCGACCTTTAGTTTTGACCCGCTATGTCTTAATTTTAAAACTGACAATCCTCGCGGCAAAGTAAAACGTCATTACGAACAACTTTCGTGTTTCGCCGGAAGGCTGAAACGGACTCGAAAGTGCTCAAATCCTTTAATTAATAAACCTGTCAGATTTAATATATTAAAAATAATTTATTTTCTATTAAAGTGTATATTCCGATTTCACTCCAGTTTCTTCGTTATTGGGAGTTAAAAGTCCCGTTTTATGTCTAAACGTCCATAAAAATATAATTCATTATATTTTGTAAACCAAAATCGATCTTTTCAAAATCTCGAATCCCGAATCCCATGTTCCGTTTTCTGCTCTTAATTATTCGTTACAAAACGCGCCAAAGTCCGTTTTTAGTTCAAAACTCGTCTAAACTATATCTAGTATCGCTTATACATTATTATCAATCCCGTTTTAAATATTAATATCACATTTTACTTAGACGTCGCAAGTTTAAACAGATTTCATCACATATACATTTTATCGATAATATAAACGAAATAATCGAATGCTTTTAAATTAAACGCACCCTTTTTCGGTAATCAAACACACCCGTTTCGGTGTCACAATATCAAACGCACCTATTTCGGTGTCACAATATCAAACGCACCCATTTCCGTTTCAAACCAAACCCGACACCCCTTTTTGTTAACCCACAATCCCGACGCACCCCGTGTGGTGATAAACCACGAAGCCAAACGTACCCCGGCTGTTTGACAGCCAAACAAACAAACTCCCCTAGCCCGACTGACCTAAACCAAACAGCCCCCTTGTGGGCTGTTTTAACTACCAAACGTACCCTAACCGGTGCCAGAACAAGCCAAACGCACCCGCTGCGTTTTAACAACCAAACGAGCATCCTTCGGACACCCCAAACAGCCCTTGCGGCTGTTAATACCAACCCAAACACGCCCTGGGTGGGGCTGTTACAAACCAAACGGACCCGCTGTGGTTCTAAATCCCGAGCCAAACGCACCCCTACTGGTGCAAAACCAAACCAGCCGCACCTCTTTTTATTTTAAAACCCAACCGCACCCTTATTGGTGCGGTGAACAGTAACCGAACGAAACACCCCTTGTTAGGTGGCTGCCACCCAAACCCACCTTAGGGTGGTGGCTGCCCCGAGCCCAACGCACCCTCGTGGTGTCATGAACCCATAATCAAATCGCACCCTCTTCGGTGACAATAACTTACAAATCATACCACCCGCTGATGCAACCCAAACGCACCCACCCTCGGGTGCGGCTGCTAAACCCAAACTGAAACCACCCTCGTGGTGGTTTGACCCGGACCAAGTCAAACGCACCCATGATGCATCATATAAACCGAACGCACCCTTTTGTGCGGACCCAGAACCAACGCGCCCTCTTTGGTGGTTATCTAAACCACACGCACCCTAGGGGTGCGGCTGAGAAACCACACGCACCCTTGGGGTGGCGGTGGGTGGTGGTGGATAATGTAGGGGAGGAGATGGAGGTAATGGTGGCATTCGGTGGGGGGTGATGACGATGATAATGATAATGGCAGCGGCGGCAGTAGGTGGTGGAGATGGTGGCGGCGCGTGACAACGCGTGATGATGGGGATCGGGTAGATCCGGTAATAAAGATTATTTTTGGAGTTGGCCGAAAAAGTTCGCCGGAAAAGTTTTTCGGCGGCGGCAGCGAGGCGGCGATGGTGGCCGGAGTCGGTGCCGACGACGGCTAGTGGTGGCCGGATATTTAGAGAGGGAGAGAGAGGATTTGTATATGTATGTGTTATGTTTTTATAAAAATGAAATGTAAAGTTAATAAAATTTTATTTATAGTAAAATTTTAAAACAAAGTGACAAGGATACAATAGTTCAGGGGTCCTAGTGCAAATTTTTCTCAGGGACCTAAAGTGTAACTTGTGAGTATTATTTTATAAAACAATGGTTCGGGACTCGTTTGAACGACTTAACGGATGATTCAACGCACGAAACTTGCGCCATTGTTTTCTAAATCATATTTCTGATAAAAATGAGTATTCACTCGACTAATTTTCGTAAACATTTTATAAAATTTATTTAAAACGTTTATTATTTATTTTGTATATTTCCGATAAACTTGTCCGTAAAATGATCATTTTACTCGAATATTTGCGTCTTCAACAAACGTCACTGAATAAAATGTTAAATAATTTATTAAATATTCTTATTTAATAAAACGTGATAATTAAATGTAAATTAATTATTTTTGTGCCGGTACTCGTTCTTGATTCTAAAATCTTGTGAGGGCATTTCAGTCACCTTCTGACTGTTTTCAGGTCTCGGTCAAAACTAAAAAGTTGTCAGGAATGTCTATGTTTAACTTTACCTACCATTCCGAAAATATAGAGGCACGAGGACTTACTTGATGGAAAAAGAAAAGTAGTTATAGTTAAGGTTTTAACCTTGTTCTCTATAACATTACTCATATACAAAATCTGTACACCCCCATTTTTACGATATAGCAAGCGGAAGCTAATCTTGGGTATCACTTCAAGGTACAACAGTCATAACATAGACACCGAAATCAAAAAAGAGTCCTTTGATTGAAAATAAGTTATCACATCTTATTTCTTCAGATTTTTACAAACGAGAGTTGCCCAAAATCTATACAATAAAGTTTTGAAATGATAACAGGTTTTTTTTCCATCTTCATGTCCTCGCTACTCCAGATCATTAGTTTACCTTGAGATAAAACATGCTAAAAAGTCAACACAAAGGTTGAGTGAAATCCACAGGTTTAAGTAATATAATTTGAATGCAAATGCGATATTTAGGTTACGTTGATATACACCCAGTATTAAAAACATATTTATTATTGCCATTAGCTCATGAATCCGAAGCCGTAGGTATAGTAATAGATATTGCCGCCTATCGAAGCTTGCCAAACATCCTGTGATTTCTCTAATGAATGTTGCCATTGGTTTTACACTAACTGTACACCAATGTGGAGTCCCATACCCAAAAATAGTCTATTCACATCAAACGCACGCAGCTACTTACGGAGAGTATTAACGGTTTCTGAATTATGTGGGACTTAAAGGCAAAGCAATTTACTTAGGCAAGTAAAAATTGAAATAGCATACAGAAAAAATTTGCATTCATATTTATACATGTATCCCCCTCGTGTTTTTATAAAACAGTTAAATGATTGAAAACGAGGCTATGAACTTACCTTCACACTTATAGGAAATTGATAGACAAAATGTATATGACATAGAAGTAACTGGTATTCGTTACGGACAAGCCTTGGGTAATAAATGTCAAGTTTTAGTTTGATTGAATATGCAAGATTTAACATCGATGTCTGTTTTGATAATAAAATTAACATAACAACCCCGCTCGGGCCACCATACTTCATAATTCATTCAGTAAACGTTTAGAGCTAGGCACTTTTAAATCGTAAGCGCCAACAACTCAGTCAGAACGTAATACCAAGATGAAACTCCTTAAAATGATGCTCCCTAGTTATTTGGTATGAAATAGAAACCGGGACATGAATTTTGAAAGCACATTGATATGAATGATATAGATAGGTTATGAACATAAAAGCATTATTTAAAGCATTTTATTCAATACCAAAAATGTTAAGCACGACAAGCGTTAATTAAAGTTATGTCCTGGTAATGTTATTGAATGTGTTTTTATACACTTTTCAAAAAGTACATTTTAGACCGAGAGTTTGAAAAGTGGCATAATATACCCTTGGAGTTAAGCCACTTTTACGAACTTTGGTCCCCTCAAGTTTAAAAGATATACCAAGTAAACCTTGTACTTTAAAAAGTGACATAATAGACCCCTGTAGTTATAACTTTGATAAAATGATATTTTTAGTCCTTTTAGTTATAAGTTTCTAAAAATTACATATATACCCCCTTGGCATGGATATAATTAACAAATCAATGTCTAAATTGCCAGAAAGCTTAATTTTACAATTCAATAGACATTTATAATTTTAAAATAAACAAAATATAGGATTTAAAACACAAACGCAAGTTTAAATTAACGATTCGTTAAGCCTAGTAAAGTAAAACGGGTCATATAAGGTTTTAAAATGAAAACGCGCGGTTATAAGATTAAATTCTTTCAGACTTATCAAAGCACTTAATAGTAAACATTACTAAGCTTACTAGGATAGATTAAAACAATAGTTTACAAGTTTAGCTCCATAGTTTAAGTAAAAACAGAAGATTAGGGATTCGGAAGTACGTTTATGGATCAAAAAGGTATAACTCATTAGGTATTTTGAGTTCAAAAAATCTTTATATTATTGATATTAAAGCATGAATGCATATGAACGATAATAAGGGGGTCAGAATACCAAATATAAATTTGAGAACCTGTATTGAGCTTATTAGCTTATAAACGTGTCGAAATCGGGACTTTTAGCTCGTATGTCCAAAATAACGACTTCAGGGCTTTATTTTTTGGTTTCTTTTGCTTCCTTTCTGTACTTGAGACTTCTTAAGATCTATTAGAAAAATTATTGACGCCAAAGATTTGGCTACATGATGGTTTATAGAAAGGAAGGTGTGGAGCGATTTGAATGGCACAATATGGGGTCTATTTATACCACATTTTATGTTGAAGGAGTAGAAGTTAAGCAAGCACTAAATATGGACCTTGACACATGGTAAGCAATGTTAGTGGAGGTTGTTGAAGCTCAGAATATTCAAGATGTGGACGGTCTAGAGTACTTGAATGAGGTGAGGCTTACCTCCTCGTTAGCTTCTAGCCGCGGCTGGTCTAGGCAAAAGAGAGGCCTGTGGCCTTCATTCTTGACCAAGAGATGGTCTAAGCTGCTGGGTAAGCTGCTTCAAGGGTTCTAGAAGGATCCATGGAAGTTAAATGCACATTTGATAGTTAAAACTGGGTTAACAAATGAGCAAGAAAGGGTGCGGGTTCTGTTTTTGGGTTCTACAGAGGGTTCACAAGTTTTCTCATTATTTTTCGTGTAATAATGATCATGGATGGTTTGGAAAATTTCTCAAGGACTTTAATAAGAAGTGTCATAAAGAGTTTGCAATTGGGTTTGGGTTAAAAAATGAGTTTAAAATGATGAAATTGGGGTCACGAGTTCCATTTTGTTACGGTATAAAGGATTTTCAAGTGATTACATGCATGCTTTCGAGTATACTTGAAATGTGAATATTAAATTTATGCTTATAGGACTTATATCCTGGTAATTACTGAAAAATTATAAGTGTAATTGGTCAAGAATGGGTTCACAATTGAAGGAATAAGTCATAAGGGTTGAGAATTAGGGCACTAATTGGACCCCATAGGGTTTCTATTCGAATTAGTTACATTGGTCAAGATAATGATATGATAATATTTTGTAAACACATTTATAGTTTACAATAGCTCATAGTTTGGGGATTATTTTGGGATTAGAATGGGGTTTAAAAAACAGTAAACGGTCAAACAATCAATTTATTGGGCACACTTAAGGGTTTCCTGATTTGTTTCATGATAATTGAAGTAGAATGATGAAATGATGATGGAATATGATTGAGAATGTTGTAATTTATGTTATTACAACTTATTTAAGAGTTTTTTTGGGTTTACAATGGATAAAAAATAAGAAACGGGTCATGGTTTAGAAACTAGCTGCGGTTTTAGGTTCTTAGGGTTTTAGAATAGGGTTTTGAGTATAAAAAGATGTATGAAAGCTTATGAATAGAATAAATAAGGGTTTAACATTGTATAAATTAGTGTATAGCTTGTCACACAAAGTGGTGGTTAAGAAATTCGAAGAAAACGGAGTAAAACGGCTATTTTAGGAGATCATGCTTAATGACTTTACAATGAGCTTTTAGAGACTTTTACTTTTGACTTGAAGAGATTTTATATTATAAATGAAATGTTATATTAGACAAGTACATATGCTTAAGAATGCTTGTTCATTCACTTTATATGTAAATCTATCATGGAATTAGTTTTAAAGGCATATGAAACGGTTTAAAGCCCTTTTTTAATATTTTGGTTGTTAATAAATTTAATTTGTTATGTGTATATTGTTTTAATTTATACGTGTTGATATAACGTTGTGAATGGTACATTTATAAGGAATAATTACTTTGTAAAAATGAATAATGATAAGACTTGATATATTATGATGAATGCTTGACAAATATGGAAGATAGGATTGCCATATGTAGGTTGCCTGAGTCCGTTAACTTAGTTATGCAAGAAATGTGTACATATGAGATAAAGCAAGTACGTAATTGTAATAAAAGGACGACGAAAATTTCCCTTAAAAAGTGGAGTCCCTTATATAAATTGATAGATTGTACATCATCTAACTTAATAAATGGTTTAACAGGGTGAATCATTCTTTAAATGCTATCTTAGCTAAAAGTGTTACACCAACAAAGGCGATGAAACCACACATACACATCCGTAACAACAAAGGAGATATGTATGATTGCTCACTCCCTTATTTGAGCAAAACCAAAGTTTAGATTGGAGAATGATATAGGGTAGGATAAGAAATAGGATACACATTAATTGGTGTTAAGTAAAATACACAAAATAAATAGTCATATATAATCTAAAGTTGTCATAACCGGCTACTGTCCATCTTAATTCAAGTGTCCAAGGGCAAAAATCTGATATTCATATCAATAATGGCATAGTGGTAGATATAGTGATATAATCCTACTTTTTATTGATGAAGCAAGTCTCACTAGCCCAACCTTCAAAATCAACAGATGGCTTATAGTTACACCTTCTCCAAATCTTGAAAACTTGCTGGTTTTATAACACGTAACCAATATATATGCTACCGAAATTTATTCATACATTTTTTTAAGATACTCCTATTGTAATACAATATATACATCCCCTCACTTGAGATGAACAATATCAAAAGTGATGATACATGGGGGTCTTCATAGATCAATAAGGATAAGTCTTCCACGAACGTCTGAAATTTCCGAACTCATTCCCCTAAACTATGGACTTAAGTAGCCAGAGATTTCAACATAAAGTAAATATATACTACAGGGTTGGCTAAGGCAAAATGGTGTAACGAAACATATATGATATTGGGTTAAAACAAGAGACTGGCTAAACATGATGATCTAGGGGTATCTTGCACTAAAAATAAGTGCAACAAAAGGGTTTTATCATGGGGGTCGACAAGTCAGTGTAACAAGTCGATAAACACATACAATTATACACATATAGGCTATTTGGGTTAAATCCTAAATGTTGCCTTCTTGAACCATCTATTCATGCTAATCAATTAGGTCTCGAAATGATGTACATGCCAAGTTCTAAAGTCTACAATACTTCCGGCACACTCATATTTTTGGTGGATTTTTGTATAATGGATGAAAATGGAATTATCAGGCTTAACCTCGCCAATAGAAATAAAGGGTAAATGTGCATTTGATAGAGATTTAATCTAGTTCAGTAAGAAAAACATGTCAAAAATTTTAAAATTGGCACCATTTTTTAAAGAAAACTAGAAAATCAAAGGCAAATATAGGTCAAGTGGTAATTCTACTCCCATCCTCCCACTTGGTTTGTACAATGTCCCTATTACAATAAAGGAATTGAAAAATCAATAATAAGAGTAGAATTAGAACAAGAGACTCCCCTGAACATTGCTCTAAACTTCAAATGATGGCGGAATGGGATGAATTCCCGTTAAGCGCCTCCTGAGCAACCTCGTTTCCCCTGAAATCACTAAACAAACCTAAAAGCATTAAACGTTCATGACAAAAATATACAAGAAAACCCAACTCACTTTCGTTGAATCACTGTTGCATTTAGCGTATGCAACAAGCCTTTTAAACCACTTGGTGGCACAAGTAGACGAGTGAAGTCTCCCAAGGGTTTCCAGAGAACACACCCACAAAGTTCATTTAAAATATACACGGTTTGTAAATGTTTCAAACTTATTTTAAGGTTTTACAGGAAGAGGTTACGGCGTAACCTAAATAGTTACACCGTAACCATGTGGTTTAATTAAAAATTTGAAAAACATGTTATGGCGTAACCAAGGAATAGGTTACGTCGCAGCTTCAATGATTATGGCGTAACTGTGATGGTTACGCTGTAAATGCTACCTATAGCAACATTTTAACCACATGATTATGAGTCGGGTTGACCTCAATTTCAATTTCTTTGTTGTAAGAACCTGCAAAATAAAGTGAGAAATATACAAACCAACTAATATGCGGAATTTAAATGAAGTTTATTGATAAAAAGACGGGTTGTCTCCCGACAAGCACTTTTGTTTATTAACGAGTCTTTAAGTTAGACTCAAACGGGGTCTACGTCTCTCCTTAGGAACTCCTTTATGCACCTATTTTATCCATTATTGAAGCTCTTACGGTGGCGACATTGGCACTAGTTCTAGGTATTTCGTCGATCCCTAAAACTTTTATTTTCTTATAGGTTTTGCCTAGGCCAATATTGTATCTTGTAACCTTGACCCTTTCAATTGAAATTGGGGGTGGTATCCTATAAGGCATGCCTAGCAATTTGCAACTTCTTTCCTTATAAGCTTCATTCTCACTATCAATGAACCTGTCATATGATGTTGGTTCTAAATAGTCGATTATTCCTTCCAAATCATCCTTGTCATCACTTGTATTACTAAACAAGGTTTCATCTATCTTATCTAGAATAATTTCTAACATCACGTTAGTTTTGTTCTCCCTGAATTCCTCGGGATCCTCCTTTTCTTCCCCCTTCATTTCAGCCTTGTTAAATATTTCCCTCCAATAATCTTTAAGGATTCTATCTTTGGTCATTTTACAAACTCTACCAAATTTTATCCTTACCCAGTTATTGAAGCTTAATTCCTCCCATTCCAAATCCACTTGTTTATTATCATTCGTACTCTCCCAATAAAGTTTTTCTACGTTATTAGGTAAGCCTCCACCATTACATATGTCATTATATGGATCACATGAGGCCCAATACTTACGCACACCTTCTTTTTTCTGTGATATTGCTTCGCACCAATGCACCCTTTCTTTCGCAGGGTTTAAACGTTGCTCCGACTTTGTCTCCTTTACTGTCTCATATTCCTTTGATTTTTCTTGATCAGTTTCTTCTTCCTTATATGATCCCTGTATGTCAACGTCATAAGCAAAGATATCAGGGTCGATACCCAATAATTGGTCAAACTCACAGGACTCATAATCAATTAAATTGTCATCTCCCATGTGGATTTTGCTTTTGATTGCTCGAATGGATTCAAAAATGGTGGTGGTAAAACTACTTCTCATTTTGAATATGACTTTCTCATTTCCTACTTCTAGAGAAATAGACTTCCCAAAAATGTCTACCTTAGCATGGGTCGTGGCTAGAAGAAGTCTCCATAGAATAATAGGCATTCTAAAGTCCTTGATCATATCCAGTACGACAAAATCAACAGGGAAAATGAATTTGTCGATTCTTATTAGCAAATGTTTTACTATTCCTTTAGGAATACTTTTTGTATTATCTGCCATTTCTACCACCATGTTTATCGGCTTAAGTTTTCCCATTCCTAAACGTTTGTATAGAAAATGGCATAATGCTGATGCTAACTCCTAAATCTGCCAAAGCGTTGTTAAAATCTAACCTTCCAATAGAACATGGTAGAATGAAACTTCCTGGATCTTGCTCTTTAGGAGATAGCTGATTTTAAAGAAGAGCAGAGCACCTATGGTTCATCTTAACTTCATCATTTTCTTTATTTTTTGGTTTATTAGCTACCAGGTTTTTAAAGTGTTGAGCGTAGTTGTCAGATTGCCTAATTTCTTTTAGGAGGGGACGGTTTATCCTAATTTTCTTTAGGCTCTCCATAGTTTCACGAACCAATGCCTCTTCGGCGTGTTGCTCCAGACGTCTAGGAAATGGAATTGGTGGTTCGTAGGGATCAACAAAGTAGCTTACAATTTGTCTATCAATTTGAGGGGCTTGCTTAATATTAGGAATGATGTCGAGCTTTGTTACCCTTTTATTGATTTTTATCATTTTATTCTCTTGTTTTTCATTATTTGAAAATCCAGAGTTAGCAGAAATATATTCAATTTCCTCCGACGAGTAATAGAATGGTGTGTATAAGGGTGTCCCATCCTTTATATATATGGCCTTACATTCCTTGAATTTGTTTGTTCCCCCTTTAAATTCATTAGTTAAGGTTTTTACCTTAGTCTCAAGACTTTAAACAATCTTATCATGATTTTCCTAACTTGTTTCAGTGTTCAGGTATAATTTTTTCAACCATTCATCTTGCTCAACAGGTATCTTGCCTATTTCTTCCATATATTTATTGATTGTTTCAGTTAGATTTGGTTTTCTTTCTCTTGATGAAGGTTGGTCATTACTTCGCGAGCCATAGCTATATACCCTATGAGTCCCAATCTAAATAGATCTCTGCAGCCTATTAAGGTTGATAGCCAAGATGTATAAATACAGTTTGACTATGTAGAAACAATAACTATGAATACTATGTGTTAATGCAGAATCTTAACACAAGTACTAAGAAGAACAATAAAAAACTAAATAATAATTTCTATTAATCTGCTTTGAATGATTATAGATTACTAACTATGAGATATGATTTGTATGAGATGTATTGAGCTCGTATGTCTAACTATGCCAAGAGGGATCCTTTTATAGACCAAGGATAAACCCTAACAGGCTTACAAAATGCGTAAAAGATAATACATATCTTTTCCTAAAATATCTCATACATATCTCTTAAATGGTACTAACTATAATTTCTACTATCGGTACTAACTAACTAATCAGTACTTAACATTTTGTACTGTTAGTACTAACTATAACTATCAGTACTAACTATTAATATTGTCGATACTTAGTTAGGAAAACGTAATTCCCAACAATCCTCCCTTAAACATGTATGTTGAACTCTTTTAACCTCATGTTTCTTCAGATTTATCTTCTTTAGCTCATAAAGGATGTATCCAAACACTTTACCATTTCTTGATCTTTTAAACACTATCCATCTTCAGCATCAACCTTGTCTTCTTAGCA
>BQNB010079153.1:0-30332 GCA_026074375.1 Tanacetum coccineum
TGGCGAGTCTGCTCATATAGAGGAGCCAATGCACACCGACAAGGATTTGGAAGAACCCGCACATCATGAGTTTGATATAGGATCTACTAAAGAACAATCTGATGAAGAGACATCTCAGCATCCTGATTGGTTTCAAAAACCAGCCAAGATTCCTTCTCCCGATCGTGATTGGAACAAGACTTTGCCTGATGCTCATGGTCCTGTACAACCTTGGCTAAGCACTTTGGCCCGATGGAGGATCCACGTAAGTCAATTAATGAGCTGATCGACACTCTTCTTGACTCCTCAGCATTCGTGATGAACCGACTTAAAGTTGATACCCTGACTCTAGAATTATTAGCCGGTCTAACATTTGAGCTGATGAAAGGATCATGCAAGAGCCTGGTAGAGCTCGAATATCTCTTTAAAGAAGTCTACAAGGCAACAACTGATCAATTGGACTGGAACAACCCTAAAGGTCAGCAATATCCACATGATCTGCGAAAGCCACTACCATTGATACCTAATTCTTAAGGTCGCCGTGTCATACCTTTTGATCACTTCATCAACAACGACCTTGCATATCTAAGTGGTGGTGTAGCAAGCAAAAAATACGCAACTTCAATGACAAAGACCAAGGCTGCAGATTATGGGCACATCAAATGGATTAAAGATTTGGTCCCCAACAGAATGTGGAGTCAAGTGTCGGTTAGCTACAATAAACATGCACTATGGGGAATCTCACATTGGGGGCGAAAACGACAACAATTCTATGGATTTGCGGTTAATAGGGAATCTGCTGGAGATGTCTACTCCAAACGCAGAATAATTGTTGTCATAAAGATTAAAATAGTCGAATGGCATGACTACAAGCATCTTGATTGGATCACTGTTCGTAGGGATGATGACAAGTTATACAAGTTCAAAGAAGGCGATTTCAACAGGCTTCGCATACAAGATATCGAAGACATGCTGCTTCTTCTTGTTCAAGGCAAGTTGACAAATCTCACCATTGAAGAACGCCTAGCTTTTAATGTCTCCTTGAGAATGTTCACAAGAAGCATTGTCATCCAAAGGCATGTGGAAGTTCTTCAATTAGGTGTCGAAAGTTACCAAAAGAAGCTCAACCTCACAAATCCGGATACGTACAGACAAGATCTTAATAGAAGGGATGCTTACACAGCATACTCCAATCCCAGAGGCTTCATTTACCAGAACAAAGACAAGAAGAACAGATTGATGCGCATTGATGAATTACACAAGTTTAGTGACGGTTCGCTCGATGATGTTCGGACTGCTCTCAATGATCGTCTAAAGGGAATCAGGATGCAGTATCTGCCTCAGACTATCTGGAAACAACGTGACAAAGATAATGCAAGAGCAATGATCCAGTCAATTGACAAACAACTAAAGACAAGGAGGATTATGCGGAATTTGAAGAAATTTGTTGGTGGGAGACCGTACGAGGGTGACTTTCGGCTGCTACAAAGGACCATATGATTTATCATATGATGTCTGGTATGTGTTTAAATACACATACTTTTATCCATCAAAAACGAGCTTAAATGACCAAAAACGTACCCAAAATACATTGTATTTGTATGTTTTGCATTTGTGTTGTGCAGGAAACAGATACGCAAGAAAAAGACAAAAACAAGCTAAAAACGATAAAACCAAGCACAAGAATGAAAAGAGTGTGAAAAGACAAAGTCAATCAAAGCCAAAGTCAGTCAAAGTCAAAAAGTCAACCCCGACAAAGCCCAAGTCAACCCCGACAAAGTCAAAGTAAAAAAGAAGTCAAAACAATGAAAATATATCTTGAGGGACTGAATTTGCCAAAGTCCCAAAGTTATATTCAAAGGCTTGAATGAAAATAAATGGAAAATACAACTTTAGGGGCTGAAATTGCCAAACCCCTAAAGTTGTATCGCAAAAGGACTAAGTTTGAAATAGCTCAATAAGAGTTAAGGGGTTGATTCTGCCATTTTCCCAAAGTTGTATTGCCAAAAGGACGAAATTTGCAATACTAGGTATAACCCTTGAGGGTTATTCCTGCCAACTTCTCAAAGTAGTAACACCACAAGGACCTTTCCTGCAATCATACTATACACAATGAAGGACCAATATTGCCAACTCTCCAAACTTTCCCCTGCACCCTTTCAATAACTATTTTTCCCGCCCAATAAACCCAAGAACCCTTCACGGGTTATCTTCCCCACTCTTACCCTGCAAATCCCAAATTACCCATTGGGTAATAACTTCATCCCCTCCCCACTAAACCCTAATCCCATTACACCTTTCCACCTTGGCAATCCTCCATTTTTCAAGGCAATCCTACGAATGGTATTAAATCAAGAAAGCACAAAGCATCATCAAGGGCTAAGATTGATTGTTGGTTTCTCCTCACACAACTAGCACACCTCTGAAGCCCCTCACAGAAGAAGCACACTTGAAGACCCAAGACTTGATCTTTTTGGCTATAAATAGAGCCCTTTGTAAGCCTTTAGGGGCATCTCATCTTTTAGCTTATTTTCAGTCAATTTTAGCTTATTGTAATCTTTTTTTCAAGTCTTGTAATATCTCTTTCAGTTTAATGAAGTTTTGAAGTTTTTTAAGTTAAAATCCGTATTTTAAATTTCAAGTCTTAAAGTTGTTAATTTGTTATAAATTTGGTTCACAAGCTTTTATAATAGCTTAATGTTAGGTTATTAGCAGTAATTAACCAAAAAGAATTAAGTTATTTAGTTAAAAAACAAAAAAAAGAAATTGATATACCTATGTATGATCACCCACTCTGATGATTTTCTAGTATTTTCTTGAATCTTTAGTGCAAACCTCCCAGTCAATGATTGGGTATTTGGTTTGTAAGGCTTCAACTCTCATCCCTTCTTCTGGAACTATGATTATTAACAGTTGTTAGTTTGTTCTTGAGATAGTTCATCTAATTCTTTGATTCTTTTGATTCGTCAGCTGGTTCTGAAGGTCCTATCTTCTTATCTATTGTCTCTATGAACTTTCTTCACTAATCTCTTCCTGTCAAAACTTACTCATTGAACTTCCTCAATAGACTTTTAATAACTGTGTCATCACTCTCCACTGGAGTAAAAGTATTTACCCTCTTTATTGTTGCTTCAAATAGAACTTTAATTTCATCAAAAGAGTATCCTCTCAACTGATATAGTGTATGACTTCCCATATGCTTGATATAGTTACATTATAAGACCTTTGTTGAGCCTGTATGAGAGGTCTATTCCTCCTTTGTTGAGCTCTTTGTTAGGCAAATTGTCTCTTTCTTTCATTTATAAGCTCTACAAGCAATTTTGCTTTGTCAGCTTCAGAGTACCCTTATCTTTCTTGTGCTTATAACCTGTGAGCTAGCTCTTCGTCAGCTTCAATTTGAGCTTGCATGTTATCCCATTCTTCAGGTTTGAAATTACTTGCTTCTTTATGAACACTGGCAATCCTTTGCCCCTCTTCTTTATCTAATTGTTCTTGTAATCTTTAAGCTTCTTCAAACCTAATATTTTCTTGTTCTTACTGTATTTTAGTCTTGGTCTATGTAGGCTCAGATTCCTCCACTATAGCTTTACCCTTGTCTTTTCTCTTTGCTGCACTTCTTCTGATGTATACTAAACCTTCAACAGCAGTACTAACTTCTGCACCAGCAGTACTAACTAGTACATTAGCAGTACTAATATTTGGCTCAACAGTATAAACCTCTTCAAGAGTAGTAAACTCAAAATTAGGTTCTAAATCATACTCTTGCCTCCCCTGAGTCTGTGCATCATGATGAATCATCTGTTGTACCAAGGAAATATCAGGGTCTTCATCAATTTTAGCAATTTTCCTCCCCTGATTGAAAGAATAAAATCAAGCTTTTGAATAAAAGTTTTCAACTCTTCCCTCATCATCAGATAACAACAAATTTAGCTCTTCTCTAGCTTTGCTAACTTGATAGTTTTTTCTCAATTCTTGACCTTTTTGAAAAACTTTGGTAAAGAGCATCACCATAGGTTATTCTTTTTCGCTTCAAGTAATTCTCCAAAACTAACTGCAAAACAACTGTCCTTACCAATTGTGTAACGAATTCCTCTTCAATTCATTTTGGATTGCATTCTGATTCTGCCCTCACCACTATCAAAGGTGTTGAAACTCATGGGAGGAGGGTGAATCATGAGGCATGGTGTAACACCCCCAAATCTGGGTAGCAGCGGAATGTTGAATATCCGAGGGCGTTACTTCATAGATCAATAGCACATGATATAGAACGACCACTAAACATGTCCCTTATAAAAGATAGAAAAAGCATTGATTAACAAAATACTTGTTCATTACATAAGCTCATGGCTTCAAATTGTTCGACAATATAAGTAAAGATTTTGGTTTATAACAAATGTTCCTAAAATGTAATACGACCCAAATCTTTAATATTGACTCTTCAATTAGTGACTTCTAATGTATCATTGCACCCCGTGCCTTATTGACCTGAGAAAAACATGCTTAAAACGTCAACATAAAGTTGGTGAATTCATAGGTTTATGTAAATCAATAGTAGGACCGCAAGATTTCCAAGTGTATGATTAAGCAACAAATGCAAACATCATAAAAGTGATTACATTTTCCTAAGCTCATGACACTGAAGCTCGACATGTATGAATGCAATAAATTGCCAATATTTGCCCGTGAATGATGTTCTAACCCGCAACATCCCAAATCCGACATGGTATACGTTTGTTGTCCGGCAACCCGGCACAGTGAGCGCTACTCACCCAAATGGGGATGTCAATCCCAAATAGATCTATTTATAACATTTGCGCTCGCATTATAGCAATTGACAGTTCATGATAAAAGGGCTCAGTGGGTTATCGCTACTTAGGCAAACACGTAATCATAGTATAAAATGTACACTTGCGTCTAATTTGTAAAACAAAGCATGTTCTCACCCCAAAGATGTAAATCATTTAAGTAATTATAAAACATGGGGCTATGAACTCACCTTAGTAAATAGTCCTCTGAAAATGATAAATATATCCAAGAATGGCAAATGAATCACACCGTCAAATACCTAAGTAAATACGGCCAGTCTTAGTCTACAAGTTTAGGCTAAAGACTTAATGTATAAACTACAATAGATTGCTAGTTTATATATACTGTTATCACGTGTGTGGTGATGCACATGTTTATTGTATTTGTATTTAGTTGATGGCTCTTGGGAAAACATACGGTTACACACGTTCTCGTATATGTTATTAATAAATATTCATATTTATTAAGTCGTGTTCTAACTTGTATAATATCCGATAATATTATAATTCGTCCGATTTGTTAAGTGTTTAATAAAATCACTTTTGTTTATAAAATACCCTTAGGTTTTCTGTAATTACCAAATCAGTTCCTATGTTTATGAAATATATAATATTTACATTTTAAACCCTTAAGTTTCCATATGTACACCTTTAGTCCTTCAATCTTTACAAAATTACACTTATGGTCCTTATACCTTTTAAACAGCCTCTTAAGTTTCAGAAATGACAGGAACAACCCCTAGACCTAAAGAATCTATTTTTGGCAGTTTTAACCCCCTCATTTACGAATTAACACCTTTAGTTCCTTAACTTGTAAAAATCGCATTTTAAGCCCAATTAAGTTCTAACAAGTGGCATTAGGTTTTATTTACTCCACTAAGCTACATAAGTTGTCTTCAGCTTATAAATAAGCTCGAATGAGCTTATTTATTCTTATTGGGCCTTATTGGGCCCGTTAAGGTCCAATAAGATATTTAAAGGTCCAATTTAGTTTCCAAAGGCACATAAGCCCTCATTACGCCCATTTAAGTTTATTAAAACTGTTTGGCTGAAAAATAAGCTCGGGTGAGCTTATTTGAGCTTATTCGAGCTTATTGGGCTCGTTAGCCCAATAACTCAACCCAAAAAAAGTTTGTAAAAGGTTTCATACATTATACAACTTATTTTCTAGACTTATTAAGCATCATTAGGTCTGTTTTTATGTTCGGCTTATTCAATAAGCAAATAAGCTCGTTAATGGGCTTTCGGGCCCAATAAGAACCCGAAAAGCATTTCAATTATTTAGGCTCGGTCCATTGAGGTCCATTAACATTCTCTAAGTCCATTAAGCTTCATTAAACTGTATAAGCTCACAAATAAGCTGTTTGAGCTTATTGTGGCTTATGGGTTTACGTTTGGACTCGGTAATGGGCTAACAAGCCCATTAAGGGTCCGATTGGTTTTCTAACAAGTATTAGGGTCCATTTAGCTTCGATAAGCATTTTAGGTTTCTAAATAAGCTCGTGGAGCTTATAACTAAGTTGTGGCCTCATAGCCACGGCCTGTTGGGCCTACTGGGCCCGAATAGTGGGCTGCTAGAATTAAACGAACCCAATCTTGGTCCATTAAGCTCACTAGTTAGATTCTAGGGTTTGCAACCTTTCAATAAGCACTCGAAGCAATTATTATTCGTGTTTTACCACATGCATTCGCTTTATAAGCTCGTATACTCCTTCCCAAGTCGTGTCATCACGTTTTTAGTGAATGTTTACGTATAGGTTTTATACACTTCGCGTATGTGTGGTAGTTTTCAAGTTATTTTCCATTCTTGCAATTTAAATGATACGTTAAAGGCTTAACTCGATTTTTAAACAAGTTTTATACATGTTAGCACCACACAAGATCTTATACGTGTAATATATGTGCGTGAACCGTGCAATGGTTGAACCATGCACGTTCATGCTCACGTAATTTGTCCAACACAAATTTACGTGACTTATATAACTACAAACGAATAGAATATGACATGTAATGAGCTTAGTTCGACTTACAGGGGTCCTAGTGTTTGGTTTTCGGCTTAGAAGGAGATTGAATGATACCCAAATTCGTTTACACCCAAACGTGTATAAACCCTAAGCTTCAAAGCTTAGTATACCCGAACCTTAGCTTGTATACTCCTCCTAACGCTCTTGTATGCGAACCTAGTACTCCTTGTATCCTTTGAATTGTAATGTGGGTGCGTATGGGTTCGGTTATTGCTTAACCCGAAACAATAGAGAGAAATGAGAATGGTTTAGCTTTGTGAGAGGGTTTGTGAGTTTTAGGAAAGTGTTAAGTGTCAATGAGAGTGAGTATATATAGGCTTATGACTTAGTTAGTTTTCCTAGTCCTTAACCACAACCAAACCGTGCCCTATATAGTGGTTTAGAGGGTTTTAGTTAGCCACACATGGTTTCTTGCTAAACCACCCAAGTACAATCCTTAATTACCCAATATTTGTACAAGATTTGCTAGATTATGAAATCTTATGGTTTTGTGTGTGTGTTTGCTTAGCCGCGGCATTAAGGTGGACAAAGGGAGCAAATGGGTTATTAACCATTGTATAATAGGTTAGTTAGAGACCATTTGTACAAGTTTTAATTAAGCATAGGTTGTACAAGTACTTTAGGGATCATTAGAGGATTTTCTAGCTAGTTTAACACAAGGGACGAATGGTTATGGGTTACTCTTACCCATATTCGGCCAACTTGGGTTCTTAACATAAGAATTTATTAAATTTTGTGTTTAAGGATTAAAAGTGGGTATTGGTTTGAGTCTAGGTAAGTCCAGGTATTTCTAAGGTGTGTCTAACTGTATTTTATTGCGAAACGTAAGCCCTTTTCCGTGACCAATAAAATAAAACCGTCAAAATGACAATAAATATCTTCCTAATAATTACATAACACTTATTGATTGTATACCTAAATATTATTTGTGACCGTTACGTAAATTGATTATTTTCAAGTCCTAACGTGATTAAGCTTAAAAGAAGTTCAAATAAAAAGTAAACATGATCAGGACTAAAATATATAAGTGAATAATAATAGAGTCGTAAAATGACCTAAAATTGAGAAATGTTACAGTCTCAATCCGTTAAAAGAGCTTTGTCCTCAAAGCTTAAGACCTTGTAGTGGATGACGAAGCCCGGTTTGTGAAAAGCTGTGGCTATTTCTGTTTGAACGAATCTTCACGTTCTCAGGTGAACTCAGGACCTATATGTGTGAGATTTAAAGTATTATTTATTAATTGGAAAAGTGTTCTATGAAGTCCTAAAGTTCCAGCAACCTTAACCAATGTATCCCACCTTCTTTAGATCGTTTGTCTCTCCGTTCCATGATTTCAACGGGCTCTTCCACCAACTGGAGCTTATTGTCAACGTGAATTCCTTCTAACGGCATGACTAATGGTTCGTCAGCGTAACATTTCTTCGGATTAGACACATGGAATGTATGGTCAACTTTGCTCAACTCTTGGGGAAGTTCCAGCCTGTAGGAAACTTTCCCAACTTTGGCTAACCCCTTAAAAGGTCTGACATATCGGGTTCAACTTACCCCGCTTACTGAAACGTAGAACCCCTTTCTAAGGTGAGACCTTGATCATAACCCTATCCCTAACTTTGAACTCCATAGGCTTCTGCTTCAAATCAGCGTAGCTCTTTTGTCGATCCTAGGCAGCTTGAATTCTCTGCTTGATCAGGACGATCTTTTCCATTGTTTCTTGGATCAATTCTGGACCAGTCAGTTGGGCTTCTCTAACTTCGGCCTAGCACACAGGTGATCGACATTTTTGGCCATAAAGTGCCTCATAGGGTACGGCCTTTATGCTAGCGTGATAACTATTGTTATATGAAAATTCGGCTAATGGCAAATGTTTAACCCAACCCTTGCCAAAATCAATCACGCAAGCACGTAGCATGTCCTCGAGAGTTTGGATAGTCCTTTCGCTCTAGCCGTTGATTTCTAGATGATACGTAGTGCTCATACTTATATCTGTACCCAAACCTTTCTGAAATGATTTCTAAAAATTTGATGTGAATCTCCCATCACGGTCACAGATGATCGAAACAGGTATTCCGTGTCTTACTACTATCCTGTTCAGGTACAACCTTGCCAACTTGTCTAATGGATCATTATCCCTTATTGGCATGAAGTGCGTAGATTTTGTAAGTCGATCTACAATCACCCAGATGGTGTCAAAACCTTGTGACGACTTAGGAAGCTTGGCAATAAAATCCATTGTGATATTATCACACTTCTATTCAGGTATCGCTGGCTGTACTAATAATCCTGATGGCCTTTGATGTTCGGTCTTGACCTTTGCACATGTCAATCATTTGCTAATATAGGTGGCGATGTTAGCTTTTATATTGGGCCACCAATATAGCTTTTTTTGTAACATTTCTCATTTTCAGGTTATTTTCAACTTTAATAAATTCCATTATTTATTTTTAGAGTTTTACGCGTTCGCTTTTAATTATTATCTTATAGTTAAATCGCGTAAACTAAAAATCAACGTTCAATGTAAACGGACATCAAACAAATTAAAGTTTACATCAAGCAAGTGTTATATGATTATTAGGAGTATAATTTATAACTTTTCATAATTTATTTTTGTTGGTTACGTAAAACGCTTACGTTTCGCAATAAATTACATTCGGTCGTACCCGGAAGCACCTTCACCCATCTACACTCAAACAAATACCCACATTTATACCCAATACTCAAAATTTATTTATTTTGCTTGCTTATATCTCTTAAAAACCGGACCTAGTATGTTACACATGAAATAAATCATTTAATCCCTATTAAGTCTTTCATTACAACTTGTAAACCTTACACTTATGTACCTTGGACCCAAATTCCTAAAGATTGGCTTGTCAAGGTGTACCCCCCCTCTTTGAGCCGTGGCCTCCTCCTAGGGAGGAGGAGAGCTCTTACACTTGTCCTTAAACCACTTCAAAGCTCATGGTTTGGATTTAAGGTTGTTTCATGGTTTCCAAGATGCTATAAAAGGAAGTCCTAGGTCCACTATAATCCTCTTACACTTCATACAAACAAATCAACCCAAGAACTCCCTCCCCTCACCTCAAAACCCACGGCACACATTTGTCAACTAGGGTTTCATTTAATTTTTGCATTCAAGGCAATCCAAGTGTTCAAGTGTTCATTCTAAGGTTACCTAAGGTTACTCAAGGTGTTGGCAAGCTTGGATTCAGGTTTAACAAGGAATTATCAAGAAAACTTATTTAGGGTTTTCTTGATTAGGGTTTTGATTTTGAAGGCTTGATTAGGGTTTACATCTTGTGTTCATCATCCTACTTGTCTTCTATAAGGTCTATTTAAAGTATTCAATGTTCATTCATTCATTTCCTATTGTATACATACTTGTTGCATAAGTTAATCACCACCTAGATTCATTTTTAAGTTATATAAAGTGTTTGATGATTTCATATGGACAAATGACATGAACATTTAGAGGACTAAATACATGTAAGTTATACGGTACAACACTTGGTGAAATTATGGTGCAAGGTCTTTAAGTAAAAATAAATACAAACTAACTTTATAAATTGAAAACCCTAATTGTATTTTAAAACCTACTGTTGGATTTGAACTATAAACCCTATGTTTTATATTTTATAAAAATAGTGCTCTTTACAAGGATCGTGAGCATGTAAGGAACTCGAAAAACGGAATTATAACGAACAAGTTACGGATTTTACAAGTTATATATAATTAACTTTATAAAAACAACTTTATAAACTGTGATGAACAGTAAAGTTACTGTTCATTAGAGGTAAAAAATTCCATAAATGTAATATTTTGATAAAATTCCTTAATACGAACCCACTGACATAAAGAACTCGAAAAACGGAATTATAACGAACAAGTTACGTATTTTGCAAGTTATATATAATTAATTCTATAAAAACAATTACAAAAAACCCTCAAAAATCCCTAATGAGCCCTTTAATGTTAATAACATTTGCACCAGATAATCCTTAAATACAGAACATACGTTAGTTCTTTTATTATAAAGACTAACGGTACGTTTTCTAAAATCAGATAATTTTTTATACCTTAAATGGAGGCCCAAATACAATATACAATGGCCAAAATTCTCAAAAAGACCCTAACGTCAACCCCCCTTAACCCTCAGTCAAACGAAATCGTATAAAGAAAAAGGGCGCGGGAATTGAATTTACCGTTCATCATCGTGCCCAACTTTACCTCGCAGCAAAATCAAAGGGTAAAAACCAAATTCCTTTTCAATTGACATGGCCAGAAGATACCAAGTACCAAGCAATGACTTAGCAAAAAGAAACGTCATCAAAGCGTTTGATTGGTCAATACAACTCATGGGAATGACACGCGGGCTACAAACTAACACACTTCTTGATGGAATTTTACACTAAAACATAGCCAAAAGAAACACAAAGCTCTCTGACACAAGGATTGCCAGCTTGGCAATCCGTGTGCTCACATTCCAATCTAACGGTCACAATTGAGCATCCAATGATTAGAAGATTTGAAGGGACAAGATCAAAAGCCAAGGGAGCGTGTGAACAGACCTAGAACTTTCTCTCCATGGCTATAAATAAGAGCACACTCTCACTCACAAGGGATATCTAGCTTAGGAGTAGGAGTAGGAGTAGCTTAGGGTAGATTTAGCTTTTAGCTTATACGTTTTTTTAGCTTATGACTTTAAATTTCATGTAATTTCCTTTTTCAAGTAATGTATTCTGTAAGTTTTCAATAAATTCTGTTTCATTTTTAATGCAAATCTTTCTTTAATGCAATCTATTTAAATTCATCATAAGCTTTTTTAAGGCTCCTTTTAAGCTACTCTGACTACTATAGATTGTTGTACTCAGTAAGCTTTTAAAAGCTCAACTGAAGCTTAATGATTTACTCATTAATCCCCTAAAATACCTCAGCTTGGTTATGGATGTAAGCCAATTTGGGAATGGGCTTATTGGGACCCCACAGCTTGTTCTAATAAAAGCTGGAGCTTGTTGTTTTAAGTTCATTGAGCATACACTCTGTTTAGATGAGGTGTGAGGTAAATCTTCCTTTCTTTGTTATTTCTATTCTGTCTGTTTTTATCTTTGTTCTATAATCTAACACATTTAGTTAATATGTTTGTGATAGCTTATTACTGTTTCAACTTTGCTCTTATCCTGCTTATTATTTGTTGTTTAAATTGTTATATGTTACATTGTTAACTTAGATCTTAGTTTGCTAGTTTTTGTTATAAAAACTGTCAAAAAATACAAAAATATTAGCATAGTTTAATAGCTTATTGTTCTGCATTATTAGTTGCTAAATCTGTTTATTAGCGTCTTATTAAAGCTTATTGATATCTGGTATTTGAACTTTGATAATTGATTCTCATTTTTATAAGCTAAAAATGAATTTGAGGGAAATAAGGGAGTGTTTGGGTCAAGCAGTACTAACTTGAGTTAGTACTGCTTGAATCCATTTGGTCCTTTAATTTCATTTTAAATCTCATGTTCAGGTTTATAAGAGTAGTATTTAAGAGCTTAGTTAGGTTTAATCAAGTTTTTAAGGTTTTGTATGATGTTAAGTTTGAAAGCTGTAGAATAAGCAAAGTTAGATGCATTTTTGAGTTTAAATCTTTTAGCTCATTGTTATTGCTCTAGGTTGTTCGCTTGTTTTAGTTGATTCAAAGTTGTGAAGTAAGTATCTGAGCCTGCACTTGTAGGATTTTAAGTTTTGGTTCTTATTGATGTCAATTGCATCAGCAACAAAAATAGACAAACTTCCATTTTTAAGCTTAATTTTCAGAGGGTAAAAGTAGTTTTTAGGTTTTGATTTTGATAGCACAAATAGATTTTAGGCCATTCTAGATAGATTAGGGCTTATTTTAGTTTAAAAAGCTTATTTGAATATCTGTTTTTGATCTGCAATTTAGGTTTTTGTCTTTTCATTCAATAACCAATAAGTATAGTAAGTGAATTTCCTGCTTTTCCATAAGCTTTTTAATTAAGCATTTGATTTTCAGAAATATTTTTCAAAAGCATATTTTAAGTAGCTTTTAGTGTCAAGGATTTTATTGCTATACAGCCACATGTCCAAAGGATCCTTTGCTTATTGATAAATAAGCTCAATGTTGAATTAAGGAATGTTTGGTTAACAATTTTTGTTTAACGTGATTATTAAGAATTTTTAGCGTATAGCTTGTGATTTAGTTTTACAAGTTCATCTAGCTTATTAGTTAATTTCACAGTTGTTCATTAGCTGATAAGGTTAAGCTTAACTTATTTTGTCATTTCATAAAAAACGAAAAACATAGTTAAAATTATAACAGTTAGTTTTTCTATTAGCTTTTTCAGTGCTTAATTGAATTTCAAAATGTATTTTGCCTGAAGTTTTAAGTAGCTTATAGTTCTATCTTTTCAGTTGTATAGGTCTTATAGCCATAAGGATCCATCTTCAAGCTTAAAAATAAGCTTGAAAAGTGGGTCTCCTCCTTGTGCTGTTTTGTTAGCCTATGCAGTCAAACTGCTTATTAGCTTTTTGCTTTTTATTCAGCTCAATTTTTTAGCTTAAATTCTTTCCTAGTTTCTTATTAAGAGTAGGATAATATCTGTCATAGCTTATTTTACTTTCCAAGTGCTTATTAAGTCTTTTAAAAAGCCAAAACAGTTAGCAAATTTTCTTTTCTAACTTTTAGAGTAAACTGTCATCTTAAATAAGCTGTTTACCAGCTTATTCTTAGTTTTTAAAAAAGTTGTTTTCACAAAAAATACTTATTTTAGGGTAATAAAGTTTTTCCAAAACTTAAATTTGCAAAATAAAAAAAAGGGAAGAGGGGAAATCCAGGGTGAGCAAGGCTCGACCTCAACCCTCTTCAACCTTACAAAGCCTCAACACAACACACACTTACTCATCCGCCTTCGGGTCTTTTTCAGTTTTTAGTATGCATAATTTATTCCTTATAGCCTTTTAAGTGTTGTAATTGCTTTATTTGTGCTTTTCCGCTTATTTTGAGCTTATTCATTAATTTCAAGCGTTTTTATAGTTAGTATTTTTCATATAATTTTGACTCAGTTCAATTTACTTTCCTTTTTTTTTAGTATTCTTGGGTTAGTTACTATTTTTAATGATTTAATTAGATAAATTTGTTTTTATTCAGAAAAACATTAAATAATAATCAAAAGTAAAATTCTTTTTTTCTAAAATTTTCTTTTTTCATATTTTAGGAATAGGTTTGAATTACTTGTAGTAGGGCTAATATTTTGAAATTCTCTTTTTAAGAAGGATTTCATTCCCGTTCTTGTGACTTCATTTTTAGCTTAAATACCCTCAGTTTAGATTTTCCTTAGTATATTTCTTTTAAAAATAGTCAATTAAAAATTATAAAAGTTTAAAAATCATTTTAGGTTTAACTTTAGTTAATTTAGGATTTAAATGTCGCGTTTTTAATTCCCGTTTACGTTTTATGCTTACGTGTTTAATTGTCATTTCTTGTTTACTTATTTTCGTGCATTTATTTACTTGTCATTTACATTTAGTAGGATTTAGGAACCCAAATTCAAATCTTTAAAACCATTCAAAACACGCGATCACGGACTTAACCGATTTTCAATTCACGCTTCGTCGAGGGAAAAACGAACGGGAGGTGGGGATTTTGAGGACAACTTGGTTTAAAAGTTTGTTTCTCGAACCGACGGAAAAATACTTATTAACTATTTTTTGATCTATCCTTATATATTATATATTTTATATATGTGTCTCGGGACGCGTTATTCACGTACTCTAGCTAGTGATAACCGGATGAGATCTATCTTTGAATTAAATCACTGGATCCTTGAGTTGATCAAATAAAATCGTCTCGATCCTCGAGAGTGGATAAAGATTCTTTACTGTCAGCTTATTTAACTCAGTAGTCAATACACATCCTGAATGACCCATCTTTCTTTTTGACGAACAAGACCGGGGCTCCCCGAGGCGAGGAACTAGGTCTTATGAAGCCCTTGTCGGAAAGCTCTTGCAGTTGTTCTGACAATTCCTTCATTTCGGATGGAGCCAATCGATACGGTGCTCGAGCTACGGGCGCGGCTCCTGGAATTAAGTCGATCTGGAATTCCACTGGTCGAGCTGGAGGAAGACCCGGCAAGTCCTCGGGAAACACTTCAGGAAAATCTCGAACGATTGGTACGTCCTTAAGTTTCTTTCCTTCCGACTTGTCCTCCTCTTTCTTGGCGGATATCTGTGCCAAAAAGATCTGACATCCTTTTGCCATGTACTCTTGAGCCTTTGAACATGAGATAATGGTCAACCGAGATTCTCTCTCGTTGTTACTTTCGTTACCATGAAAAATCAAAGTTTTATTCCCATAGGGAATTTGAACAAGTTTCTCATCACATACGATCACGGCGTGATACTTTCTTAACCAATCCATGCCGATTATAATGTCGAAACTTCCTAGTTCTACGGGCATTAGATCTATGTTGAACGGATGGTTTAAGAAATTTAAAGTACAACCTCGTATAATAGTGTCTATCCCGACTAGTTTCCCATCTGCTAGTTCGACATCATAACTATTTTCTAATGGAGTTGGGGCGATGTTAATCAAGAACTATATGCAAGTACCATATAAAGCTTCTATCGGCACCAGTGTCGAATAAGATAGATGCATAGTAGTTGTTTAATGGAACGTTCCCGTGATGACAATTGGTAGTCAGGGGTCACTACGATGCATTCCCTTATCGTCTCCGGCATTCCCAACTGCATAACCCAGCCTAGTGCACTCCTATTTCATACATCCTTATTCTTCAACTTGGATAATTTCTCTTGAAATGTCCTGGAGGCTCCACATTCAAAACAACCATTCCCTCTGGGATTTGCCCCATTTGCCCTTCTGAGTATTAGCAACATTTGTGTTATGCAAAACTAATACATCGCGGGCAAGTTGCCATTCTTGTTGCACTTGTGGCACTTCTGAGTACACGGGCCATTGTGGTGAAAATGGGACTTGGTTCACTTGGGCAAATTTCCCACATACGGCTTCTTTCCACTCGTCCCCATATTGTAGACCTTGGCGACATTTTGCCTCTTGAAGGGTTGTTGTTGGTGACCATGGTTGTTTCTGGATGAATCATCAGCTTTCTTTTGTTGTCAGACTGCCTTTCCGCGTAGGTGCGGAGTTTCTGATCCATCAAGTCGTTGGCCAACTCAATAGTCTTATCTAACGTCTTGGGTCTGCAGGACTTGACATTCCCATAAATGTTGTCAGGTTGTACACTGGTTGTACTTTGTCAAACACTTCTCAGTTTCATTAGCAACAAACTTGGTACATATCAGGGTTAGCTCTTGGAAACGTTCAGTGTATGTTGGAACATCATTCCCTTTGACCTTTAGGTTCCACAACTCGATTTCTAGTTTCTTGATTTCACCCTGCGGACAATACTTGTCCGTCATCTTCTTCTTGAGTACTTCCCAAGTCATTGAATATGCTTCAGGACCTAAGGTTCTTATCTGACCATTCCACCAAGTCAAGGCAGCCCCTAACAGAGTGCAGGTGGCAAACTTAACCTGATTTTCAATAGCACAACCACTGATATTGAAGACTGATTCCATCTTTTTGATCCACCGAGTTAAACCGACCACGCCTTCCGTTCCTTTAAAATTCAAAGGTTGACACTTCATGAAGTCAGCGTAGAAACAAGGGCGTGCAGTTTGCACATTCCTTCGGTCATCCCCGTGCGAACTGTGGCTTGCGTCTCCATTGGTGGAGTTTCGCTGAAGAGCTTGATCAATCATAGCTTGGACGGATTCTGGAGTCATGTTGTTTGGGTTGGTGTTGCTAGTAGGGGTATTCTGTCCTCGTCTGGTCGTAGGTGCCATGATTTGTCTAGATCACAAAAGACAAAACGTGAGGTTATAATCATGACAGAATATAGTAATGATTTACAGATGAGATGACAACACAAGAGAGGTATATATTGTTTGTGCAATTTGCATATGGTGCTTCTACTAGAATGATTTTTTAAAGTAGAAATGCAGCATAATTTGTGTTCACATCTTAATCCATTTTGACTTGTGTACACCCATGTTGACTAGTAAAAGTCAAAGTTATAAATATATTACTTGAACAAACAAAAGCATAGAATGCTATCTAAACTGAATCAGCCTTTGGACAGACCCGAAAGACCTAACGTAGTCAATCTAATAGCAATTTCAAACAAACATTACACAAAGATGGCTAATCACACACTTGTAAAAGACGGTATGAACTCATAAACGTTATGTTCAGCCTGCAATTCCTGAAGGAGCTCATCATCATCATTATCATCATGGTTATCATCAAGTTGATTAGATCCACAATCATATATCTCATGAAGAGTCTTTGATAATATGTTGTATTATACAACCTCTCCAGACAAGTTGATCACCAAAAATGAATCTTGTTCCCTTTCTCCCAAAACAATGCTCTAAACATTGGACCGAATCGACCAACCTTAGGGAAGGGGAGTCATAAAGTCATCAGTATCAACACGGTACCTAACCGTCCATACAAAACACCCTATCATCATCTCGTAGATAGTAAACTCGCTAGAGCCAAAATCATCTAAACAAACAAGAAACAAACACCCACGCCACTCAAATAATTTTCCTTCCAGATGCAACAAGTGAGACATTTGTGTGAGTATTTGCATTGGATCTATATAGCCATAAGCCTTGAGGAAGGTCATTCCCCGTTGAAGGATTTGTATGGTTGTTATAAATGGATGGTCATGGTCTTTAATATTTAAGCTGTAATGCATAAGCTGCCTATTCTTAGTTTCTAGCCAATGTAAGGCATCATTCCAATATATTGCACTATCAAAATGATCAAAACTGAAGTAGTTAAAACGGTCCCTGCAGAAGCTTTATTTGCCTGTCTCAAAAGAATAAAGTTATATATCAATGTCACAAGATGTGCGTCTAGCATCCACCAATTTGTAGTGCGGTAATTTTGTAGGATCAAAGGCCATTCTCAATCCAGCACTGCTATAATAAGGTGAATTATCAAGCGAGAAATCTAGATACGGAAGCTTTTTATACTGATTATTTGATGGATTATATACGTAATCAAAAACACGCCTCCCCGAACCACTACACAGAAGCAAACCATTGCAAGACTGCAAGATCTTAAAATTATCAGCTTCCTCAGTGGAGCCAAGAGTGAAGGAGCTATCCATAGCGGATTTTTTTGACTGAAGTCTGGGATCGAACGACACAAAATCACATTCAAACAAAGATGTAATGTGATTAATAAAAAGACCAACAGGAGGATCAACTTTAGTGATTTGGCTGTGGTTTTTGGTGAAAAGAGGGGATGTAATAATTCTTAGACATTGTTTAGACATGGTTGCAAACATATGAATATAGAGAATATGCAATCAGATTAAGATTTAAGTTAAAAGGTCATCGTTAGTAAGGACTTTATGTGGTGTTGCATAGGTTTCTCGAGCCTGTGTTCTGCGCTCTTCTGACATCATCCCTAATATCTAGTTATTTTTTTAGATGTTGCCAGAATATTTATAATAGAATAGAAATAATGAGTTGGTGGAGTATCTGAGTCCTGAGACATCATTAAATAGGGAATATAATACCAAATTGGTAGGGACGAAATTTGCTAGTAAATTATTTTTCAGGTAGGAGGGAAAAGGAGGGAAAATGATGAAAAAGGAGGGAAATTTTTTTGTGTAATACAACTTTCGTCCCTCAAACTTAACTACGGTAAACAAATACAAAGTTTTTCATTTACTCAAGTTTTCAACAAATTTGATAATGTTAACTACACGTTTCGTCCCTAAAACATAACAAGGGTCAACATATTCAAATAATTTGACATGCAATGGTCAAATAGGGTATTTTTTGTACTAGTTGTATGACAGGTTACAATGAGAATTGAAAAAAAGACAACCCAAATACCATCACCCCTGTCTAAATAAAACCACAAAAATCGCTACCCAAGTCCCAACTTCATCGTCCACATGCACGTAATACCACAAAAGATACAACCTAACATCATCATCCATATCTACATACAAAATAAAAACCAAAAGATTACCCAACTATCCACAATCTAATCAATAGAACCTCATAACTGTTAGAAAGTCAATCTTTTTATGCACTTGAATGTGCACTTCCGCTATCGACTTCCTTATCTCCAACATCTTAAGCACTTCTGTATGGGACAACTACTTATAAAACTCGGCACATTGCAATGCTAACGGACCACCAAACACATTAAGCTCGGCTATCAACAGTCTGTGTTCATTGACCCTACTGTACAAGACCTCCCAGAGATGACTTAATCCAGCTGCAAACTGGATATCATCGTTTATCTGCCTTTGAATATAGACTGACATTGCGTCAATCAAATTGTTGGAGTTTTGCGCCGCTACAAGTTCTTGTAGACGTGGGAAGGCCATTGGTTTTTTGGTGTTGTTGGGTATGTTAGGTTGTTTATGGTTTGAAAATGATTTGGGTAACTACACTTAAATAGATATCACATACTCATGTTAGTGGTTCCACAGTGAATTTAATAATTAGATATCACATATATGACGGCTCAATGACTGACATTCACAAGCTTCTATGTCACGTTCATTAAATAACACTATTATTACACGTTTAATCCCTAAAGAAATCTTCCTTTGGAAGACACGTAGAAGGCGAGAATTTGATTAGACAAAAAAAACCTTTAGTGACCAACGGTGTAAGATACTGTTTTTATGATCCACGTGTGAATCCCACTTTACACCAATGGTCCATATGTAAATGCCCATTTGACTGATATTCCATCCGATTACACAATAACGTCGAGGGAATTTAGTCCATCAACTGCCATAAGAAACTTCAGGGACCACATTTGTAATTTTTTTTAAAATTCCTATATTAATCAACAAAAAGTCATTTGCAAAAAAAAAAACTGTCCAATTCTAAACAACCCTAATTGTTTAATAAGTGTTTTTGTTTTTTTACTAGTTTGCTAATGTTCTCTGGTTATATGCCTTATTTGTTCTAGTGTAATGATGTTTAGAAACCATACAGGTTGGTCAAAGTGACCAAAGCCGTTGTTGGGTTAACAGCTCCAAAAGCAGAAATTGGATGTTCTGGTTCTGGTAAAAAGAAAATCTCTTAAATTTCTTGCTCAAGACAAGTCTTTTCATTGGTCTGTAATAAGTCTTTAACTAGTTACTTGTATAGTTGTATGTACTGTGAATTTATGCACTAAACTTTGGGATTGTTTGCACTAAATGCCTTTAAATTAGTCTGCATGTTACTTGTTGTTTTGTAGATAGAATCAGGCAGGAAAAAATAAGTAGTGTTGCAGATATGGTCCATAAGGTTCCTTAAGTAAGTGGTTGGACTAAAATACACCCGACGTTAAGAAAAAATAGGATTGGAAATCGGTCAACGGACCGGCCACACAAAGGTTAAGGAACCAAATCAATAATTAACAAGAACACACTTTTAAAGAACCAAACCAAGTTTTACATAAAAACTGACTTGAAAAATGACACAAAGTAGGCATAAACAAAATAACCAACTGACTCTATTGACCCGACCCTAACCCACATCTAAACCAACCATCTTTAACGAAATCACACCGTTGGCCAACACATGAACAACCCAAGAACATATTTTTCATAACAGAAACAAAATCAAGCTTTTTATGCACTTCATGATAAGTCTTAGCGATCATCTTCCTTAGCTATAACAATTTAATAAAATCATTCTCTTGAACTTCGTGTAAAAACTGACAGCAATTGTAGGACATCAATGAAGGAGGCAATCCATCAAGTTCACTTATAAACAGCTTCCTATCATTTGTGCGGTCTATAAACCGCACCCATAAGCTGTGTAGATCGGCTGCAAAGTCAAGATCAATCGACGTTTCCCTTTCAAAGTATAGCATCATTCTATCAAATAAAAACCTAGAATTATGATAACATCAAATATTTGATACTTTTTAGTGTCAATTTTCCCCTAAAAATACTTACAATTGTCTTATAAATACTTGATGTAACACCCCCATTTTCATATATCAGCGGAAGGGTCATTTGGGGTGCTACGTGTTAATACAATAACTCAAGCATAGAAAACGACTCGAAAGGAGACACTTTAAACACATTCATTCGAAATAAAAGTTTACATCATAGGTCCCAAATTGTTCATAATTCATACAACATTTTTGAAATATTCTTCGAATGACTTTTATTTAATAAGCCTTCAAAATATTTGGTTTTCCATAAGCGTTAACCAAAATCTCCATCGCCGAATTACCTTCAAGGACCTGAGATAAAACATGCTAAAACGTCAACAATAATGTTGAGTGAATCCATAGAGTTTATATTTATAAACAATAAAATTCTTCCGAACACAAGTATCATTTCTCAAAATTATCAGGATATAACGATGTGGATCAGACAACGTTATAGGGGGATTATTATAAGCCTCATGAATCGAACGTTACCATTTCATAAAAATGCCCACTATACACCCTCGCTATGAGTGTATCTTATTCTCTATACAACGCATCCGTAGTGTCATTTTCCCGACACGAGACGATAGCTAGTCGTCACGGATTGGAGGTGGTAATCTCCAAATAGTACTATTCCTTGTATAAGCGTATGCCATTACCCGGCAATTAACAATTCATGATTTCCGCGGGTCTTTTGTCTAGCGAGTTAATTCCAACTTATAATAATCAAGGCTACTAGCATACATTCAAGTCCCTTGTGTTCAATTTTTAAAAACAAGCATGTTATCTCCCTCGCGGGTTTATAAATCAATTCAAATATTAAAATGCGAGGCTATGAACTCACTTGGTGATGTCGGACGAGAATATCGATGAATAAAAACTTCGGACGTAAGCGCGTCGATCAACCGAGACCTATACCAATTGTAATGGGTCTTAGGTTTCTAGCCGATAAAATTAACGATGACTCGTAAAATAAATAAGTATGTATATATATACATGTATCTTATATGATGATCATGACCCAAATGATTTAATTACTTCACACTTAGGTTTTTCTAGGTTCTTAACTAGTTTCTATTTGCCATTTTTACTCTTATGGTCCAATATATCCCAAAAAGCCCAATAGGCCCATAAGTAAGTCCATTAAATGTTTAAGTTGATATTATTAACCCAAGACCAGGTCTTAGCCCATTAATTAAGCCCAAATGGGTTGGGCTTAAAGCCAAGTCCAATATGTCCATTTTAATACATTGGGCCTAGTGGCCCAATCAGGCCTTATGGCCCATTTAAGCTTGTAAATGAGTCTTATTATAAATTTTCGGGTTCTCGAGGTCGGGACATGTTTATTATCAGTAAGTTAACTTTTAAAAACTCCCAAGAAGTGGGTCCTACCACCTCGGGTTTTAGTTGTAAAAACGTTTTATCATTTATAGTGTTCGTGTAGACGTAAAATTTTATATACGTTTAGGTTTACGAAAATAGTCGTATTTTAATAACCGTAAATGATATAATTGAAAACTTTACATCCTTAGTTTCATATTTAAGTATATATTACAGATCCAAGGTTACTTTTATACTTATTTTAAGTATACATATACTTATGATCAAATCACTACACAAAGGTCAAGTTACAACTTTGGACTGAAAACTCACTTTCACCATTTTTGATGCCATTTACAAACCATAATGAATTGGTTGATCATCCAATTGGTACAGAACCTACATGATTTTATCTAGGTCTCATAGTTTTAGGTTTTTAGCCAACTCAGTACGTAAGTATGACTTTTTGTGCCATCTGTACAGCAAGGTCAGAACTGATGTCTTTTGGTAAAATGGTCATAACTTATTCAATTTTTACTTTCCATTGAGTATCCAATTAGCCATATGTTCATAACTCAATTCTCTACAACCTAGGTAAATCAAATCAACCATTAAGCCAACCCAAAAATCCAGAACTTGCTGTTAACAACAGCCCTAAATTTTCAATGATTTCTAGCAAGATTTAATAATTGATTTAGTCATTTCTTACCTAGATCTATGCATGCATGTATCATTTTATTTCTTGATCATCATTTACAATACATGTACATACATAAAATGAAATCAAAATAAACTTAAACAAGTCTCATTAAATCTTTTACCATAAGAAAAGTGTAGACAAGATCACAATGATCAAAACAAGAACAAGCTTGATGAAGGCTTCAACTCCAAGCTTAATCTCCACCCAAATTACTTTTGATCACCATTTTATTTACCCATTGCATGTCGTATATTTTTAGTGGAAAACGTAGGAAATAACGAGGGGATTCGGAAAATATAAGTTGTTCGGATTGCATGTAATTTTTCCGGCGGCGGTGGCGGTTTCCGATGACCGGAAAAGTTTTCCGGTGGTGGTGGTGGAGCTAGAGAGAAAGTGTGTGTTTTATTTTATAAAAATGAAGGAAATGAGGAAGTAAACTTCCTTATATATGTCTGCATAGTTTGGACATTTTTGACAATACTTAGTCCTCCACCTTCTTTTCAAAATTAGTTTTTTTTGGACGACATGAATTTTTACTTAAATAAAAATCAACTACGTGGGATTAAACCATTCCAAGCCATTTATTAATTTATCCGTTACAACTTTTATATTTAACTTTTCTAACATTTAATAAAATGTGTAACATTTTAAAAACATCAGTTCGGCTCAAGACAAGGAACAAAGACACGATTGTAAAAATAAAAAATTTCAATTTCAGTGGAACTTAAAATTACGAATAATTATTTAATAATGACAAAAAAACTAATTAATGTCGACGTTTGTTAGAAAAAAACACACGAAATACAAACGAAAATCAACAAAATTATTTCTACGTTTCTAACGGGGCATTTATTGAACTATCAACCGTCGATGTCCTATACTTCGAATTCGAGACGGTTCTTTGTAAACGTGCGCGTTAATTTAACGGAATGTAAAGCGACTAAAGTTCACGAAGCCCGCCGGTTACCCTCGTGATTCCATATCTCAAACATATCCCGGTTAGTCGTGAGTTCATATCTCAACATAAAAATGAAAATTATAATTAATACTCGAGAAATAAATAACGATCTGAAATTGACAGATTGTCACACTATCCGTTCTCATTACCAGAGTGTCTCAAAGTAGACAACATGGTATGAGTGAACCAGTTAGACAAAGTCTCATCGATTGAAGAGAAATTGATTTGAAAATCAATCGACGTGTCACTTGAAAAAGTGTTTTTGTAACTCATCGAGAGTTTTAAGCTTTTATCAAAATTCATCTACTGTCAATTCATAAACTGGACCAAATCAATATTCAGTGTCACAAGTTTGATCCATTTAGGATCTCACAAGTCACCTACCTAGAGCTTGTTTAATGTTGGCTCTAGCCGGATTTCCATCTTCATTGTTAATACTTAAGTATCACTCGGATGTTTTGGCAATACCACAAGGATAATGCGAAGGGCTCTTAAAATATTCCTTGTTTTCACAATGTGTGAAAGACAAGTACATTAGAATAGTGTCCTAATGAGAATTATGGATGATCTCTTGGCTTTAGACTCAATTGTGCGTTTTGGTTTTAGTAATCATAGGTTGGAGCTGACTGCCACATTTTCAATACCAACTAACACGGAGTGAGAAAATCAATAGATAACATGTTTAGTCTCCGTGAGAAATAAAACAGAAATCTTTTGAGAGATTCTGAGTAGCTAGGGAGGGTTGTGCATTACATCACTGGGTCCATGACGACGTTCTTCAATGTCAGCAATTATCATTGTGATTCTGATAGCAGATGTATTGACCCGATTTCTGCCTAAGTGTATGAAGGGATTCTTTTTTTTCACCCTTTATCCTTACAATTCTTTTACATTCTTCAACCCCTTCAATACTTACCGAGACTTCATAACTAGTATCTTATTGGGTTTGTTCCATTACTAGCTCCATCTTAGTCGGCACTATTCCCTTATTCTTACTTTTACTCCTTTTTATACCTAGGGACTTCTACACTAACTAGTGGATTGTCCCTGAGTAGATCCCTCCGGTTCTGGCTGGATCGTGGGAACTAATACCTAACCTTACCAACCTTATAACTCTGATAAAATTAAATCCATGGTCGGTCTTTTGGTATAGTTCTCCTTGCCATAAAACCATTTGAAAAACTTAACCAAGGTACTTGTGATATAAATATCAAAGCTTTTTGTACCTCGATTATTTTAGCTTTTTAGAAAAGCTCCCCCTCAACATGTGCATCGATATTCGAAAGTGTTTAGCACATGAGGGATGGAGTACACATATGAGTCTATAAAATCACATTTTGATAAGTTTTCATATTTTAATCACATTTTCTCCCCTTATTAAAAATTTCAAACCGTATGATATTTTGGATATCAATTGATTCAAATATGTTAGAAAAAAATAGAAGAAAAATATGCCAATTATTCACAAGCAGATCAGGGAACATATTAATGCTCCGCCTCAATCTATGAGGGTATGTGTGAGTGTCAAGTATAATAATTTTGAAAGATTTTGAGTTTAACGAAAAACTCAAGGAAAATTTATACTTTGACACTTAACACCTAAAGATACACTACAAAATAATAATAATGTACAAGATATATTATACAATATAAGATGATATTGACCTGATTGTCAGAATGATGAAATCATTCGGTTCTCTGGATAAGTCTGTAGTCAACATCTCTTAACCTTCCGCTAACAAAGCTTTCCAGATTCATGAAGATTCTCCTAATCTTGAGCCTTCTCTCAATCACCTCTATAAACTCTTTACTCCTCCTTTTATCATCCTCAGACCAAATTCTATGCTCCATGCCAGGTTTGACTGACAGCACGTATCCTTTAGACCATCATAATCTAGCTTTTCTAGAATTCTTGTCAACGTACCATCACTGAACTTGTGCACCTCATTCTCCCACGTCATCTTCTTATGATCATTTCTATCTCTGTAGATTACGGCCCTCGGCTTGTGGACAATGGTGTAATCTTCTTTGAATATAAAATCAATGCATCACAATCGGTTTATGAGTAAGATTGAGCTTCGTTTGATAGTTATCAATACCGAGTTGCAGGTCTTCCACTCGTTTTCTGATGACTATGTTCCTAATCTAAAAGTTGATTGTGTTGAATAGATGAACTTTGTCAGCACCATATAAGTGGTTGAGATTGCCTTGAAGATGAGGCAGGTACAGGTCTTTAAAATCATTCGGATGCAGATTTTTAAAGTCAGCTTCCTAGATCTTGTATTCTTTGTAGTCAGCTCTACGTAGAACAATCTCCCTTAAGAATGTGTAACCATATCATGAGAAGGTCTTGAGACTGATAACACTAAGAATCTTCATATGAGATCTGACTGCACGACGATCAGAGGGGGTATTGTGTCTTGTGATGTAGAATTCCTTGTGCTTAAACCACTAGTGTGAGATACCGTAGGCTGCACTAATATTGTATTTACGTTCACTTTCAATCCACAATGACGGTACTAGTTCTTCGAGCCCAAAGTCTGGATAGTAAGCTGCTTTCAGCTTGGATATTGATAGAGCATTCCTTCTTTCTTTGTCACTTGATATAAGATATTCCAAATCCTTATTGAAGAAGTATTATGGTTGGATTGTTACCCAACCTTGTGGACCTCTTAGAGGTAATGGTTTGCTCACATTAGGCACAACCCGATTACCATCAGGATTAACCAAATCGATCTGATTTGTAAGCAATAAGTGACACTCTTCCATTTGAAATTAAAGGGAAATGATGTTCTTGTGAAATGGTTTGACTACCTTGAAAGCTGGACCTTCTAAATTAGCTTTGTTGAGCTTCGACTTCCTAATCTGCTTGCAATACCATTTAATGAAGGATCCCATATCTCCAGTTTTCCAAATTAACTTGTTCTCCTCTAGATCTTTATACGCATTGGCAATTGCATTAGCCCAATTCTTCTCGGTTTTAGGTAAGTCATTCGGAGGAACGGCCCAGTCCGGTTCAGGTGTTTCTGATCTTTCTTCTTTTGGTACATGATTCAACCCGTTTGGTCTGGTCTTAATCTTTGAAAGATAAGCAGCAACGGTGTCCTCTGAGTCTGAGATATGCACATCATCTGGTATTGGAACATCATTAACAGGTTGTTCGGATTGAGGGGTAGTCTTTTGCTTGGAGGAGCTAGAGGGAGCTTCTCTTATGTCAAAAGTCTTCTAAGCTGAAGACATCTGAGCTTGAGGCTGTTTTGAAGCAGATGCATTAGAATCATGCTTTTTCTTCTTGTTTTGGTCCGAGTCTTTTGGAGGGGGTGAAGGAGGATCTTGGTCGTTACAACGCCTCTTACGAGACTTGGCCATTGCTTCAACGAACTCTTCCCTGCTCTCACGATCTATAGATGCCTCTAGAGCTTCGTAAAGAGTTATGTGCTCCGGATGTGATTTGTAGGAGCCACTTTCGAACATCCAATCATGAAGAATTTCTTTCATCTCAAATTCTAACAACTCTCTGAAGCGTTAACGAACTAAAGTTTGGAGAGCATTTTGTACAGCTTCTTTAATGGTCTCATTGATTTAATTTTCAATCTTCGAATACAAATTATGATTCACCAGCGTGAATATCCTAGATAAGAGAGCTTGAGTAGTCTGATTCTAATGCTTGTTTTTCTTCACCAAGTTAGCACATATCTCTTCCAGTGTAAAGACATAATTAACTAGCACAGGATCTATAGTACTTTGTTGTTGTGGAGGTGGTGGTGGTAGAAGTGTTGTTGTTGTTGTTGCGGTAGTTGCAGTTGTAGCTGTAAAGACTTGTTCTTGACCAGGAGGAGATAATGGTTTAGGATGTATGAGATCGATAATGGGAGTGGATAGTGGAGGAGCTGATGAAGAGGCTTGATGGATAGGAATGGTTACCATGGATTCAACTTCGGTTTCCATTAGGAAATGGTTACCAATGGATTCAACGTCGGTTTCCATATTACCTTTATGACCTGTCTGCTTCTTTAATGTTTAGGTTTATCATATCAGGACGTGATCACCAAAGTAAAAGCATCAGTCTAAGATCTTCTCTACATTGGATGAGTAAAGAGTCACAGAATAAATCTTTAGTGATCTGCAAATGTGGAACGTGCCCTTCAGATTTGTAATGCTTCAGAGCTACATATGGTTAGGCTTGAGTATAACACTGGTAAGCAGAGCTGAAGTCTTCATGCATGCACTCGGGGTATGTGGGGGGGGGGGGGGGGGGGAGGGGGGGGGGGGGGGGGGGTTTGGTCGCTAGCAAGTAGCCACAGTAGACTTTGTCCTAGGGTTTGATCAGAAGCTGGTCTTTTAATCTGGTGGAGGTTCCAGACTCGAGTGTATTACGCATGGTCTGAACTTTAAACCTGGCCTTCAAAACAAGATTTCGTCCGACTAGGTTCTTTATCCTATAATTTAGTGCTTATAAACCTACTTGTAAGACATGTTCTCAATACTAGGGACTGATCTTCTATCAACATTAAGGTAATTTCATGTATCAACCCTCACTTGTTAGAATTTTCCGATCAGCATCATTTAGTTTATAGCGATCTTTATAGGAAACCGGAGTAAACACGGACGCACATTTGCCGGGAAATAGGTAAATCATTCTGAGGTGTGTGTAAGGGATTAGTAAGATGCTAATCCTGGCAGCTCATATGGATTTCAGATACTCTAAAAAATGTATTAATTCCGTGGTACTTTTTTTCTATGGGCTTATATGTAGGTTCTGTATAATTGATTGTTTACAAGCCTGGTTCGTGGACGTGTTTTCAGAATGCCTATTCTTTCCCTTTTTAATGTCCTTGTCTATTGCTACTGGGAGTGCTGTACGGTGGTAACACCTGAGAGCATGAGGTACTGCGAACTAAGCCTAGCTCCGTCGACAGGCTGCCCTTGAAAAGATTCATAAACTCATCTTGACATGCCCATCTATGTAAGATTGTATTCAGTTCATCAATCCATATGGAATGATTCAGGATGTTTTTTTTTTGTTTTTTTTTTTTTTTATTTTGTTTTTGTTTTTGTTTTATTTGTTGATGGTTGAGGTCTATTCATCTATCTTCGTCAATCAAGACGGTCATAATCCTCTTCCCTTTTAAACTTTTATATAACATTTACCCTTGCTGGCTATGCTTTTTTTTTGAGAGAGTTAGGTTTGGTGGTAATTTCTCTGTTCACATGCTATTGTTTGTTTTGGCTGGTGCAGGTTATCTTTGACAGGTTAGACTATTTCAGCTTTTAGAAG
Organism: Tanacetum coccineum; assembly: GCA_026074375.1. Lineage (NCBI taxonomy): Eukaryota > Viridiplantae > Streptophyta > Magnoliopsida > Asterales > Asteraceae > Tanacetum > Tanacetum coccineum. The sequence continues at coordinate 29,064 of BQNB010079153.1, forward strand.
TTGATGCGTATTTATTTTTATAATATAATTTAACTTCAAAGTTTTAAATTATAAAACAACAATCTAGCCTGAGTCACATCTCACTACACGAGGGCAGAAGCTAAACATTGCGAAATTAGTTTTCAATTTAAAAAGTCACATTTTAAAAATTAGGTTTTTGAATTTAAAGATGAATTAAAAATACACAATAAATAAAACACTGAAATTAAATAGAGTTGGATATATCAATAGAGAAAAACGTGCAAACCTATTTACCTCTCATTACTGGTACTGTTATGAATATTGGTATTTGATGTGCAATGTTTAAACTAATGGTCTTCTATTTAGTGGGTACATAAGTGTCGATAAGACTTGAATAGAGGTAGGGAAATTTTAGTGTCTATCCTATACTACCCTGTGTGCAATTCTGAATCTATTCCAAATCGTATTGGAGTTTATTTTTTTTTTTTTTTTGTTTTGTGTTTCTATTTTAATAAGGTATGGTGTTATGCACAGGTGCAGTGATTAATCCTAACTATTCCCAAAACTTATCTAATAATCTAGTACAGATTATTTCTCCGCCTGCTTGAATGAGTTCCTGTTCTTTTTAAGTATATTAATAGTGGATAAGTGGGCGGAGACCGATTAGGTTCTACAACTAAGGGACAAAGGTGTCAAAATCCCCATATACCCGATTGGATCCATATTGAGAATTGTTAATGCATAATAATGGGTCAAGCAAGATCGGTTAGAACCGCCTCCCGGCAATAGCTACCAAAACCCATGGGTTTAACACATAGTTACAAGGATATAGTCTAACGAAACCATAATCTAACAGAAACAGAACATCATAGCCAAATAGTAACTAACATAGCGTAGGTGGGCCAACCCAATTTACCCCCCCCCCCCCGGGGGGGCCCCCCCCACCCCCCCCCGGAAACACACCCCCCACCCCTCTCACACCACTTTAATTCCTTAGAGCCCACCCATCCCCCCCCCCCCCCCTCCCTCCCCCCCCCGACCCGCTCCGGCCGCCGCTCATGGTAACGAAAACACAGCAAGAAATATATGTAATCATAGATTGAAAGCTAATAATTCTTACAGTATTCGTATTTGAACGATTAAATACAAAAAGTAAGTAAAGTGTAATCTCCTTAGACTTCAGGTGGGATTCTTTAAAGGTTGGAAGCCTTTGTCGCCTCTCCAATTGGTTGTGGAGGACGTGATGTCGGAATGACTAAATAAGGCCTCTATTTATAGGTTTCGAAGTTGTTACGGCATAACCAATAT
>BQNB010079154.1:0-30332 GCA_026074375.1 Tanacetum coccineum
AAGGGCTCTGTTGAATTCTGAAAGATATGGCGCAAACCAGAACGCCAAACATGTGTATTCTACCACATGTAACGTACTGATCCAAATATATATCACCTCCCCAACTGATAAGATGCCAACCACTAATCCAAGCTCCACCTGTTTTACTTAACCTGCAAAATAAACAAAACTACAAAAAATCGTAAAATATAAAGCGCACTTTCGTAGGCATCACGATTGCATTTAGCATATGCAACAAGCCTTTAAACCCCTCGGTGGCCCGAGTGGACGAGTTATAGTCTCGTTAGGGTTTCCAGCGAACACACCCACAAAGTTCAAAACATCTTTTTTTTTAAATTTTTATTTATATACATTTACTAAAACAAGCATAAACAAAACATTACGAAATGAAAAATAACATAGAAAAGAAAATATAATTACTAATATGCAAACACTCAAAACACATATATAAATAATAATAAAAATAATTGGCGGAAATAAAATATTTTTGTATTTTTTATTTTTTTGGTTTTAAGACAAACACATATTATTATTTAAGGTTTAAAACAATAATTTACAAAATTACTACTATTATTTTTTAATTTTTTATATTTCTTTAATTTGTATTTATAAATTTTTTCTTCAGAACAAAAGTGCGTCGCACTTGAAAGAAAGTGCGGCGTACTTATACCCTAATTATTTTATAATTTTTCAAATATTCATAAGATGAGCACGTCAAAAGTTTTAAAAAGTGCGTGCGGCGGTTTCATTATGACGGAAAACACTTTTTTTTTTTACTTTTTTAGAATATTTTTTTATTAGTTAAGAATCACACACATAAACATAGGCAAACACATAAGCAGACAAACACAATCACACAGGTTAAAAAGGTAGATAAGAAAGCTATTTTTAGATTTTATGGTTTTTAACAATTTTTTTAACTCTTTTTTTAAAAACGCAAGCAAACACATACAAGCAAACATGCATAAAAAAATAAAAACACATTACCAGTATTCACATAAAACATAAATAAATTGCATATGGTTATTATTTTTATACAAATCTGGATTTTTTTTAAATGCAGGAACAAAGTGCGGCGCACAAAGTTTTTGTTACTTTCTGCAATATTTTTCAAAATTTACTTTTTATTTTATTTTTCACAAATTCAATGCAAGAAAATATAAACAAACTAATAAACCAACAAAACACATGTTTTATTATATAAACAGGAACAGTGAGAAAATAAAATAAGCAAAAACAAATTAAAAAATAAAAAATCTTTTTGGTTTTTTTTTTCTCGAATGACAAACTAAATATTAACAAAATTACAAGGCGTATAATCAGGTAAAATGGAATTTCAAATGATCACATACCCGAGACTAGCAATTTGGGGGTTTGTTTGGGTTTGGGTTTTTAAATTAGATTATGTTTGTGAAATTTTTTGCAGAAAGTGCAGCGCACCCTTGGTGTAAGTGCGGCGTACTTTCTGGGTTTTTAGGAAAACTGGCGCACACATTGTATGTGCGGCGTACTTCCTGAGGAAAAATGTTTTTTTGGGTTCCGTTTGCCAGAAAACGGTACGACGAGTTTATAAAGTTGGATTTGTAAAATAATACGGCGATTTTGTTGTGAAACCAGCATACTTTGGGTGTAAACCTGCAAAATAAAAAACGGGAACAGGGGAAGTGTGGCGCACATGGTTAGTTGTGCGCCGTACTTTCTGCAACAGCAAACATATTTTGAAGATTTAAAGATATTTAATCACACGTAAGATGCACAAGACTAGAAAATAATCTGCAAACAACTAAAACAAATCCCCGGCAACGGCGCCAAAAACTTGATGTGTGTTTTTACAAGCTTTAAATTTATAATAACTAGAAATACTGATTTTGACTAAAAACACAACATTCGGACAAGTATACCCTATTCGAGTGTAATATAGTATTGGGTAAATCCAGGTCGTTCCATAGGATTTGTAGCAATTCACAGATTGTTTATCAAGTAACAAAGCTAATTGATTGTCACAGATCAAATAGCCTAAACGTGTGTATAAAGTAAGCAAGAAACAAGACATGATCCACATAACATAATAGATATAGATAGAGCAAGACTTTATATAAACAAAGCATACAATTCATATATGATGGGTAATCATAATAACAAGCATATCTACCAATGATAATATAGAATCCTTTCGGCCTATATACTACATCATCACTAGTGCATTAAGAATGGTTTATATCAAATATGCATATATATGAATTCATCCCAACCCAGTCGGTCAACATAAAGAAGGGTCTTAAACATCATTCTACTTAGGTTGTTTATCAATTTACCACACCATTCTCACAAGCATGATATTGATTCATATGGCCAACATGATTCAAAATATATCAAGACAATTAATCCTTTTGGACTATTTCAATTGTAAGATATATCAAGAGATAAACAATGATCCAAGTAAAGATAACATCGAATTCATACATATGTATATTCATCAATCATAGCAAAATCATCCAAATATTATTCATGTTTCACATATAAAAAGCAAAGTAATAATACCAATATTTCGACTACAACAACCACCAATCCCAAAACTAGTAGTTTCATGATCAACCAACAACAAAAGGCTACTAAGATAACCCGCAACATATTACCAAATGGAGTGTTTGGTAACAAGGTTTATGGTGATGATCTTAAGAGAATTTGGTATGAATCCTCTAAGAATCAAAGTGATAAGTTTAAGGTTATAGAAATGGATGGTATATGATCTAAATATGGTGTAGAAATTCTGGAAATATGTGTTTTAGTGGTGGTTTAAGGTTGAGAGTGGTGGTGGCATGGCAGTTTAGAGGGGTGTTTGGATCATTAGATCCTAAGACCCTCACCACTTCTTCCTCCTCTTCAAACTAACTTCTAGAGAGTGTTTGTGTTATAAGAGATTGTATGAGAGATGTGTGTGATATGAGAGGTAAAATGGGCTTTATATAGGCTTTTTTCAAGGAAAGTGTGCCCACTTGCATAAAAGTTCGCAGCACTTTGTGAGTTAATGCACTTAGCATTGAATTGCATTTAATTTCATTTAATTTTCGTTCAGATGGAAAAGTGCGCCGCACTTATGTACAAATGCGCCGCACTTTGGGTCGTTTCTGCAGATGGCCTTTTCCAAAGTTGTAGATAACTGAATTCTATTTTCGTGGTCGCTTGAATCAACTAAAACAGAGTTTGTATGACTGAGTTATGGCCAAAACAGTAAACAGGTGTCGGGAAGCATTCAGCTTGAGTTATTTCTTCATTTAAGCTTCAAATCTTAGTGTTTTCTTTCGTTTTCTTCCACGACATGTTCCAAGAACCTACAATAGCAAATATACTCTATTCTATATCAAAAGTTCTTATATTTAACCAATTTATATATATATAAAAGCATTGATAACGCGTATAGAAACATGTATAATTTGAGCGTTATCATAATGCATTTAAGCTAATGAGACTTTTAGTTTAGCTTAAATTTGTGCTTAAAAGTCTTATTAAATTTGTGAGACTTTTAGTTTAGCTTAATGAGACTTTTAGTTTAGCTTAAATTTGTGCTTAAAAGTCTTATTAAGCTATTTCAGAGGCTGAGCTTATGAGAACCAAACAACCTACCTATAAGCTATAAATTTAAATAAGAAAATCAGATACTACAACTTAAAATCTAAACTCCATTACTACTGTTTTTGGTCTTTTTGGATTTTTTATGAACTTTTAAAAGCAAATGTACCTAAGATATTAAGCTAGAAATGACAAATTAAGCCTAAATCTATACTAACCTAAATGATGATACCAGTCCGTCCACCTTTCCTTCCTCCTTGTGTTGCGGCAGTTGCCTGGCCAGCACTTCGTGTCATCATTCTTGGCGGCATTATCTACACGAAGGAGGACATAGGTAACGTTAGGTAGGTCGGGAATGTTAAAATAAATAATTAACTAATATACTATAATACCATAATACAGGTCCAAATGTAGGTCAACCACCAATTTGTGGAACGATATTACTAAATACCCCTAGTCGTGATACGTTTATAACTAACGTTGAACCACGTATTATATACCCTATCCTTTCCTAGTTGTACTACAGTATAGAGGCTCACTACATTTTCGATGAAGTGACTTCACTAATACCTAGAACGTATGTACGTCGCAAAATAATTACGTAGGCACATATAGATCCTATTATGCAACTATGCGAAGGTTCCTAGGTTATAGTCTAGGCCAAACCACCTAGTTCTCTATAACCTTGGCTCTGATTACCAATCTGTCACACCCTGATATAGGCGGAAACACGGGTATGCGATGAAGAATGATCAATCATAACACAAGATACAAAATAGAGAAAACTAAAATGCATTAATGAAAAGTGTCATGATGATCTTCCACCTCAAGTACAGACTTGAGTGAAGTCCCAACAAGAACACATCAAATAGTCGCCAATTATTACAACCAAAAGCCCACACAGGGGTCCATACTAGTCTTGAACCAAAACCTCAAAGTACTAAGTCAAACAAACACCAAATGCAAGACCTCTCAATACATGATCCATACAAGATACTCTTAAAGTCTGCTAGCTCGCATCACACAACCTTACTGATTATTAACTTGACCTTAAAATGATATTTATTTTATTGATCTGTTGGCTCTAGACTCGATTAGTCCATTTTAGTTTTAGTAATCGGAGGTTGGAGTAGACTGCCACCTATTCAATATCGACTAACTCAGAGTGAGTAAGTCAATAGAAGTCGTGTTGATCTCCATGACAAATGAGACAAGTATCTGTTGAGAGAAACTTGAATGGTTGGGAAGGGTTATGTAGTGAATCACAGGATCCATGATGTCTTGTTGATGTGTCGTTGTGTGGTTGTAAATTATGATTCAAGTTTTAAATTTATATTTTGCCGACTTATCAAAAAACAACACTTTAACAGGCAGTGTACCCGGTCAGTGGTAGATTCATGGTAAGTAGGGTGTCAATCACTAAGAGCGAGAAACACTTTTAATTTATTAATATGTTAGTTCTTTTAATTTCATTAATATGTTAGTTTTCTATCTAAGTTTCGTCTAATCTTATGCTTAAAACCTTATGGTATATTTCCTAAATCAAAGGTTAAAGGGGGGGTTTTCAGTCTGAGAGACTGGCACGGGTTTAGTGGTGACTAAAATCAATTCAAGACACTAAAACACACGCAAGCAAATTAACAGAAGATAAAAGAGCGGTCTAGCCAAATATAAGAAAACTGTATTAACCATTATTAATCCAATCAGAACGTTGGTTTGTTTATTTAGTGCAATGATTACTTATCTCGAGGCGGCATATCATTCTTAAGATTAAGGCGGTACTTCTTCCTTAAACCTAGACACGTAGAATTCTGTCACAATTAAACGCATCCGCATAAAGCATCCTTATTTGCTGATTATAATCTATCTTAGGGATTAAAGCAATGGTGATCTTGTTAAACCCTAGCTCATAGAGACTTTACCCACTTACTGCTTAACGGCTCTTTATATACTAGTAGTCCACTGTCCGAGTCCTTACCAATGGAATAAGAACGTACTCGTTGATACCAAGGTCACCTTATGGCTCAACTAAGCTCACTAAACTAAAGGCAAGGATAGGTCAATATTTGTGATTCTATGATTCTAGATATATAAATTGCAATATGGAGAGCTATCCCGGACTCTTAGCCTATGCCCAAACAACACCGAAGTTGCAATGCATTAAATATGTAGGACTAAACCCAGTTGAATGATAGGTCGCATACTTAAGCACGTAAACAAGTAAAAATTGAAAAACATAAACAAGCAATCAACGATAAATTAAGAAATCGAGATAAACAAACCAAACATTAAGATCTACATAATAATGGCTAATACCCAAAGGTATTAGCCTTCAAACGTCATAATCAATACAAGCGCAATAATTTAGCCAAGGTAAACTAACCGAGTTAACAAATGATACCAAAAACTGAATGGTTACAAGAGTATAGGAGATTACAAGTTGTTTCTTATGGAATTAATCACGTTTCAAGACCTCTTCTGCTCTTCTTATCCTCTAAAAATCGACTTTTGTGGTTTAGGTATTGAAAATATGATTTAGCACACTTAAAACTCGTTTTTGAGTTTTCTATTTATAAGGTCTGGAATATGTTCGATACGGCGTATCCAAATATTTTATTTCCATATAGCTTGAATACGGCGTATTGCCTTCTTCTGGATACAGCGTATTGGATCTTGTCTCCTTCGTAGTCTTTGGTGAGTGCAGGCACAGATACGCCGTATCTACCTTGATGGATATGACATATTGGTTGTCAGAACATTAATATTCAAATATCTTCGTTTAAGCTCCAAAATGCATGCCTTTTAGTTAACTTTTACCAAGTACTCCATAATTACTACAATTCTCAAATAAAAATGATTAAGTAACAATTCTTTGCAATATTTATACAAAATGGGTTAATTACATGGAATAGATGATGCTATAAAATAAACATTATTTGATGTCATCAAATATCCCCCCACTTGAATCCTACTTGTCCTCAAGTAGCCTTTAGAAGTTTATGAACATGTATCCCTAAGGATTTTTCCGTTTAAGCATTTATTTGATCTATTACAAGTACAAAACCAAACACCTCACGAAATAGAAAGATGAAAACACTCAAATCACTTAACTAATCCATGTGAACATGGTAACATAATTTGCTCAAATGGCATCGGTCGTGACAGGAGTATTGTTATCTTAGCTTGACAAGGATACACATTATCCACAACTAGAGCTAAGGAGTAACAAGTTATAAGGGAAAATATGTTTTTATTATTAGGGCTTAGGGTTGATCATTCTATAAGCTTTTCACCAATAAGTACCACACAAAGGCAGTTGAAGATCACATAATGGTATAACGACGAAAATTAGACATGTGTGTTCTGACTTCCACATCATTATTTGAGTTTTAACAAGGTTAGGATGAAGAATTATTATTGGGTAGGATCTTCTAAATTGCACCAATAGTATAATAACCAACAAGGCATCTGAGACATGCATACATTGGCCGTTAACGAAGGAATAGACATTTTTTTTTTTTGTCAGCTTGATCATATCCTCATTCTGCGAATAACCCAATGGTTATTATTAGGAAAGGGATATTAAATTGTTGTTAACAAAGATATGAAACAAATAGTCTAGGTCAAGTTACATGTTGCTAGAACACTTTTTTCTCGACGTCACCATTGATTAAGGACACCAAAAATATTTACAAACGTCTTGATCATAGATCAAAAACAAACACATGAGTTGGGTTTCCCGTGTCGGTTTGAACTTCCCATTTCATCCATATTTACATACTTTTACAAGCAAGTGATGTATATCTCCCACTTTATACAATACTCTACATAGTTGACTATAAGACGTATCAAGAATAATCGATCCCTTCTAAATTCCCCTCGGTCTATGCTTTTGCGAAACGATTATCTTCAAACTTTCCTCCTCTTTTTTGTTGCGATTTTTCTAATTTTTTTGATTTTTTTTAACTACACTATACTACGAAACTCGGTGTAATTTCACCATCTTCACGATCATAATAACTTCGGATAATTCTTTCGGTAATTCTTCATTCTTCGGACGTACCAAGAATTGCGTTGTTAGTAAAAATACATGAGTTTTGACTACTTTATACATTCCCATTTGCAATGTGCAAATTTCTTTCCAACCTTACCAAAGATAGAAAATTGACACAAGACTCAAGAAATACATACTTTACACTTTAAGAAATTAGCAACTGATAAATGAACTTAATCTAACAGGGTAGGCTAAGGTGTAACGAAACAGATAGTTGGTGTTATTCCTAAAGGATTGGGTCTACAGGTTTTTCTAGCGGTATCTTACTCTTTAGACGAGAGTAAACAAAGGGTTTATACGAGGATTTAACTAACCACTGTAGTTAGTTAATAAAACAACATATAAAGGCTTTTTGGGTGTAATCCTAGAATTTTACCAATTTAAACAAGTTACTCCATCTAAATTCATAGTACTCATTATTGTGGTCTCGAATAGATATACCAATCCAAGTTCTAAAGTCTACAACATCACCGACACACTCATATTTTGTGAAATTTGGGTAAACATTTAGAAACGGATAAGGTTAAATCCTTACAATGTTTAATAAGGGTTATTATGTGCAGCTTATGAAACAAGTAATTTCATAAAAGTATGCTTAAATTTGAGCATAATTTAAGAATTTTATTGTGAAAAATAGGACAATTATACATTCTAATTCCCATCCCCCACTTGAATTATAGAACGTCCTTGTTATATAGATAAAACATTAAAAACGAGAATTAAATAGAATTAGAATGAGAAACTCCCCTGATATTTTGCTCGGTAGATTCTCCAAGTTGAGTTTATGAGCAAGAATTAGTGTTGAACAGCCGTCTTGAGGTTTCAAGACTCCAACACTTCCAGATTTCTAGATCGTAGATTCTCCACCAACATTGTCGATTTCTTTGCAGCGAGGTCCTGTGCAAAATATAGGAAAAACATGCAAAATCCTATCTCGGGTATCTACGGTTAATTTAAATAAGCTAAACAAAACTATACAAGAGACCAATACGCTGTATCTATAAACTGGAATATGCCGTATCGAGAAACCTATAATAAGTATCTAAATACGGGTTAGTATGTTGAATACGCAGTATCATGTGCATGAATACGCCCTATAGACAGAACTGAAAATAATGTTTAAAGTGCATAAAAATAAAGGATTGATAACGTCCAGACATTCAATACGCCGAATGGTATGGAGCGGATACGCCGTATTAATGTCTGGGAAGACAGACTCGATAAAAATAAATAAATTACGATCCGTGTTGTCTCCCGGGAAGCACTTTTGTTTACAGAGAAGTCTTTAAGTTAGACTTTTTCATTAGCTTTTCTCACTCGGCACTTGTTACCATCCATTCTTTGTCCATCATGCGAAAGATTTCTTGGTATGCTCGACATGCATCTTCACTTATATTCGTCAAATCTTCGTATACATCTTCTTTAACAGCAACATACTCTTCGTCTTGTCCGAATAAATACTTGATCATCTCGAATCTTCTTATAGTGCAAACCGGAAACTAATGAGTTTCATTACCACATAACTCATATTTTTCATCATCTTTATGTTCATTCACATATTCCCATTCATTACGATCATCGTTGTTAACTTCAAAGTCGTCCCAACTTTTCCACCCTTCATTATTTGATTCAACATCTTCATTGATTAATCCTTCCATGATAGCCTTATTTCTTAAAGCTTCTTCTTTCAGCTCGCTATCCTTCAAAGCATCGTACCATTATAAATCTTGGTATCGGAGTGTGTTTCCAACTATGTAGGCTCCTGGTAAGTTTCCTTCATTATAATATCCATCTTCTTTCTAGCTACAGGTAGGCCACTCCGAATACCCAATATTATAATTAAATGGCTTACAACAATGCACAACTAGAGCGGGTTCAGTCCCTACTCAAGTGTTAGTCCATGGTTTTTATTGTACCTATTGCACATTTTTGTTCCATTCATAAATCCAATCATCCTTGTATTCTTCATAAGTCTTTTATCCCTCAATATCTTTAGTAAGGACATCCAGGTCTATCTTGAGTAGGTAATTGAACTCTTTGAATTTTTTACACAGCGATGTTTCATAATCAAACAAGTTTGTTTCAATCCTAAAAATTTCATCGATTTTTTGTTCATCGTCGTGATTAGTTTCCTCAAGATCAGAAGTTTCATATTCGTCACTTCCTAATTTCTAATAATCCCACAAAGCTCCTTTAGTATATATATATATATATATATATATATATATATATATATATATATATATATATATATATGCATCATCTTGTAATTCACAAACTTTGAGGCCAACGAGTTTTCGAACTTTGGATTAGTAGGGTCCCACTTAATTATTAGGGTGTTAAGTTTGCCAGTGCAGGAAGGCAGGTAGTATTTTCCAAAAAATTTATCAGTCAAATCGACCCAACAAGTAATTGATCCTTTAATTCCATAAAACCACCTCCATGCTTCTCCAACCAATGAGATTGGGAAAACAACAACTCTAAGTTTATCTTGTTTCAAATTCAGTAAATCAATTGGGTCAACAATTTTTAGAAAGTATTCGATATGCTCGACCGCGTCTTCCCCATTAGTACCACTAAAGGCATTTTTGTGCAAATCATCAAGGAATTTTCCTTTCAGCTCATAGGCGTTCTTTCCATTAACCGTGATGCTTGTAATCCCTGAATAGTAATTTGCTTGGTCTTTAGTCATGATTTTTCTCGTTGTTGATTTTGCTTCTTTGTCTGCCATCTCTTCTTCAATCAACTAGCTCTGATATGTATGACCTGTCACAAAGATAAAAATATCAGGAGGATTTTTTCTGATGAAAGATAAAAACAATTAAGCACAAAATCAAACACGAAAAGTTACAGCTTCTGTTTCAGATGATCGATATGTCGTATTCAATTGAAGTGAATACACCGTATTGAGAGAATACGCTACATTGGACAGAAAGTTGGATACGTCGTATCCAATGGAAGTGGATACGCCGTATCGGTTTATCGACCAGAACAGTATATTATGAAAAACAATTAAATACCGAAACAATTAAACATACAAATATACAAGCAAATATACAAAATACACCGATTTATACACTAATCTAAATTACACTAATCCTAAGGGTTAGATCTAATCTAATGCTAAAAACCAAAATATCAAATAAAAATCAAGATTAATTTTCACTCCCCGGCAACAGCGCTAAGAACTTGATGTGTCATTGTGTGGTTGTAAATTATGATTCAAGTTTTAAATTTATATTTTTCCGACTTAACCAAAAATAACACTTTAACGGGCAGTGTACCCGGTCGGTGGTAGATTCGTGGTAAGTAGGGTGTCGATCACTAAGAGCGAGAAACACTTTCAATTTATTAATACTTTGGTTTTTCTAATCTAAGTTAGTCTAATCTATGCAAAACCTATGCTAAACCTATGTTAAACCTAAATCTAACATATAAGGGGGGTTTCTGTTTGAGAGACTAGCACTGGTTTGGTGGTGACTAAAATTAATTCAAGACACTAAAACATACGCAAGCAAATTAACAGAAGATAAAAGAGCAGTCTAGTCAAATCTAAGAAAACTGTATTAACCATTATTAATCCAATCAGAACATTAGTTTGTTTGTTTAGTGCAATGATTACTTATCTTGAGGCAGTATATCTTTCTTAAGACTTAGGCGATACTTCTTCCTAAGACCTAGACACGTAGAATTCTGTCACAATTAAACGCATCCGCATAAAGCATCCTTATTTGCAATGGTGATCTTGTTATAATCTATCTTAGGGATTAAAGCAATGGTGATCTTGTTAAACCCTAGCTCATAGAGACTTTACCCACTTACTGCTTAACAACAATTTATACACTAGTAGTCCACTTGTCTAACTATCCAATAGAATCAGAACGTTATTTGTTGAATTATCAAGGTTCAACTGCTAGTCAACTTGTTCGCTAAACCAAAGGCAATATCCGATTAACTAGCTAAGCCAAAAATGTATCCTTAGCACGGATTTAGAAGGACAATATTTGTGATCCTATGATTCTAGATGTATGATATGCTATTTAGTGAAATCACCATTAGGAATACTTTTGAACATGAAAAATGTAATTTTTCTTGTGATTATGATTTTTATGACCTTTCTCACATGCTTATGATGTGGGTCAATATCATGAACAATATAGGATATATATAGTCTTGTACAATCTTGGTTTAAGTATAAAAGTTCATTATGTAAACTTGTAAATAAAAGTTTAATAAGAAAGTTATGATTTCATGTAAGTAAAATAACTTATGATCTTGTTGATCTTGGACAAATATGAACTTTATGTACTTTGTTATATGTATAACTTGTGATATATTATATTATTAAAAGACTTGGGGTAAATTGTGAGGTTGAAAGTATAATATAAAATCATTTTAATATAAATAAATTATATATAAAAGTACATTTATGGGACAGAAAGTTTTCGAATTACAATCAGGGGATTTTTTGTTTATATAAGATAATACAAATCACAGTCGATTCGAAAAAGGTTAGAAACTTGTTAACGGATTAATAACGAAAAAAGTTACGTAAAAAACGAGTTATACGTTTTATTAAAACGGGAGTTTATAAAATGACTTTTATAACAATTTTATATCAAACAGCTAGTTTGATATTTTTAACAAATAATACATATTTTTAGGATTCCAAAATGATAAGAATCGTAATTTTTCAATAAATAACGAACGAGTTATGAATTTCGCAAGTTTACGACAAATAATACTTTTATAAACATTTTTATAAAATGTTACTAAATTCATGACAGAAAGTTATTATTTTTGTAAAACCTCATAAAATTTAGAAACTTTAAAATACGAGAAACGTACTCGAATTGAATCACTAAAACGGAGCTGTAACGAATAAAATACGACATTTCGGGTTTTACGACAACAAATTCGCTTTAAGAAAAGTCATAAACCTGGTCTGGTGAACAGTAAAAGTTACTGTTCACCAGAGGGTCAAAATACGGAAAATGTCAATTTATGATAACCCGTCTTAATACGAAAAGATGGACATAAGAAACGCGAGAATCGGGTTTAAAACGCGAAAGTTACGCCAGTTTTACTAAACGGTAATTATAAACGTTTTAACTTATTAAAACACAATTTTTCCAAAACCATTAGTTGTGATTGAGCTTCATCTATTTATTTATTATGTGGTTATCAAAGTACTATATTACTAGGGAGTTTCATAATGAGGCCTCTTCGGATGGCGTTTCGACGAGTTGTTGGATTTACGATTTAAAGTATCCTAACTCCTCGAACGTCATGTCATGACCTCTTTAATTATGATAGCCCGAACGATAGTACGAGGTAACAACTATAAGATTAGATTCAAGTACTTGGTACTTATACGACCTATGATAATTTAGGTTGCATTCGATCTTTTACGTGACGCTTTATCTGCGATATTTGGATTATCAGAACTCAAGGTGAGTTCATAGCCCCACATTTTTACGATTTCAATGATTTATAACTATGGGGTGGAAACATTCTTTGTTTTACAAATTGGACGCAAGTATTGATTACATGTTTGCCTAAGTAGCGATAACCAATTAAGCCCACTATAATGAACTCGTCATTGCATAGATGTGTTGAGGAATTACACTATGTGAGCGCGAATGTTATTTAATAGATCTATTCGGGAAACGACCTCCCCGTTCGGGTGACTTGCTATCACCGAGAACGAACGTTATAACATGTCGAATTTGGGGATGTTTTCGGGTTAAAACATCATTACGGGCTGAGTAGCAATATTATGCGAACAAGACTGTCGAGCTTCAGTGTCATGAGCTTAGTGTAAATGTAATCTAGTTTTGTGAGATTGCATGTGTTGCATTACACTAAAAAGTCTTGCGGTGTCTCTACACATTTTGATTTATCAAACTATGAATTCACCAACAATTATGTTGAGTTTTTAAGCAATGTTTTTTAAGGAGATCAATAGGAATGGGATGCCAGGGAGGCATTTGGGTTACATTTTGGATTGCTGCTTAAAGATTTAGGTGCTTCATATTTTGGGGAACGTATTGTTACTTTTTGTAATATTCCAACAATGAACATGTAATGCTATTGCTTTAGTACTTAAGTCTTTCTATTAATCCCAAGGTATCATTTTAAACGGACTTTATGTGTCGTTCTTATATATCTTGTGCTGTTGATATTGAAGTAACACGCCACCGGACCCTTATTCCATGCGACCCTATTTGGCCGTGTTACAGATGGTATCAAGAGCCAAGGTCTTATAGAGAACCAGGTTCAAATGTTTTTGCTGGACTTATATCATTTTCAAACAATCGAAATCATACAACGGGGTTGTACACGGGCATTACATATTGTGCATACTTTCATGCATACCTATTTGTAGCATTAGTGGACCTAGTGATGCATTCAGTAATTGAATCCGTGGTTAGTATAATATATAACGTATATTACAATAAGTGCTTATATAATAAACTCTTATAAGTTATTTTTGCTGGTCACAGTGCGATGTGATCTTATTTACGATGCATATGTTATGTTTACGTTATGATTGTATTGAAATCTAACGGGTATTGTATTTTCTTATGATTGAAGAATAATGGGCACAAAAAGAAACTACAAGTATCAACCCGAACCCCCACCTGTCACACCAACTCCAATCGAAACAACCACAAACTGTTACTAGGCACAACTTCAGCCTTAATTGATCAGGAGTTGTGCTGCAGTGGCTGAAGCAGAAGAAGCAAGCAGGTTAGGAATGGCTACCAATAAGCAAGCGGTTTAGGCCAAGGCCAAGCCCAAACTGCTCGCGGAAGCTCTTTACACTTGAATTCTTGAAATGCAACCTTTGGACTTCAAAGGCACGTGAGGGATGTCGTCGGACTCACTCGTTGGTTTGAGAAATGGTAGTCTGTGTTTAGCATTAGCAATTGCCACAGACGCTAGTCAAGTCAAATTCGGACTTGCACACTGCAAAAGACGATGCTCTTACATGATGGATATGCCCATGTTAAGAACACTACTACTGGAAGCAGGCTCATCGCCTTGACCTGGGCAGCACTGAAGAAATGATGACTGATAAATACTGCCCGAGGGTTGAGTGAGATCAAGAAGATTGAGAATGAGATGTGGAATCTTAAGGTCAAGGGCACCGCATATGGTGGGCCTATAGTCGTCGATTTCAGCAACTAGCTTTTGATGTGTTCCAGAATTGTTTCCAGAATAGAAGACGATAGAAAAGGTTGAAAAGGTATATCGGTGCTTGCCCGATATGATACTGGCAGTGTAAAGGCATCAAATACGTAAGAACATGCAACGAAGTTATTGAGTTTACAACTCGATTGATGGAGGATTAAGACCCAGCCTATGCTGACGTCAGGCAGAAAGGAAAAGGAAAGAATGATGATTTTTCCTCCAGGAACATCAAAACAAACAGGTTATAAGAGGAGAATACAGGCAGGCCTACACTGCCAGGCAAACAGTGAAAAGAAATCATACGCCGGGTCTAAACCTCTGTGTTCCAGGTGTAATTGCCATCATGAAGCAGGTCCTTGTCCGCCTAGGTGTAGTAACTGCAATAGGGTTGGCCCTCTGGCCAGGGACTGTAGGATAGGCTCCGGCCAAACAACAACCGCCAAACAACAACAACTACAAACAACAACAACGTAACAACAACAACCATTATCGCAAGGGCAATGGTTGCTTTGATGTGAGGAGCCTCAAGGGCTACTTATAAAAAGAAACTGCCAAAAACTAACAACAATGATTCGTGGTAAATCAAGCTGGGATGACAGGGCCTCCAGCGAAGGTGTATGCGGTTGAAAGGCGGGTGGGCAAAACCCAGACAAAGGTCGTTGCGGCGGGTATGTTCCTTCTAAACAACCGTTATGCTTACATCTTATTTGATACTGGTGCCGATAGGAGTTTCGTATCTACTGCATTTAGTACCCTGCTTGATATCGTCCCCAATACACTAGATCATGGTTACAACGTTGAGCTAGCTGACGGTAGGATAATTGGAGTAAATACTATATTAATGGGTTGTACGTTTTAAACCTTCGGAACCATCGTTCAACATCAACTAATGCCAGTAGTGATGGGTAGTTTCGATGTCATAATGGCATGGACTGTGTTTGTCAAAAATACAGTGCCTTGTCAATCTGACATGTGACAAAGATATTGTTCGATCCCCTGGGAAATAAAACTTATTCATACAGGTGATGGGAAGTACCCCAGGGAAATGTGACACGATTAAAACTATCATTTCGTGCACTAAAACGCAGAAGTACATGGAAAAAGGATTTCCTATCTTTTTGGCACATGTCACTGCAAAAGAGGTTGGAGACAAGTCGGAGAAGAATGAGACTTGAGGTGCGTACAATAGTTCAAGTCTTCCCAAAGTATTTCCTGAGGACTTGCCGGAGTCTTCTCCAACTCGACTAGTGGAGTTTCAAATTGATTTTGGTGCCTGGTGCTGCACCGTAGCACGGGCACCCTTATCGATTGGCTGTCTTCGAGATGGAAAGAGTTTTGATGATGCAACTGAAGGAGGTATCTGTGTCTGTAAAGGCTTTATAAGACAGTCCTTCCTTGGGGAAGCTCCGTCTTGTTTGTCAAGAAGAAAAGACAGTCATTCCGTATGTGCATTGATATCGGGAATTAAACAAACTGCAGTAAGGCAGAACGTTATCAATTCCGAGAATCGATGATGTATTTGATCAGCTTCAAAGGGTAGATGTGTTTACTTCAAAAATCGAAACCTAAGCCCCCCCCCGACCCTAAAAATAGCCCCACCTAACTAAAAAATCAGGTTATCATCAACTGAGGAGTTCGAGAAGAAGACATCCCGTATGATGCCTTACAGATCATCGTTACGGCCATTACGATTTTCAAGTTATGCCGTTTGTTTGGACAAAAACGCACCTGCCGTATTCAATGGACCTTATGAATCGGGTTTGCAAACCATACCTGGTTAAATTTGTGATTGTCTTTATTGTCGACTTCTAGATATATTCGAAGGAATAAGAAGAACAACGAAGAACACCTTAAGCAGATTTGGAATTGCTTAAGAAGGAAAGAATTGTAATGCCAGTTTTCCAAATGTGAATTTTTGATTCCTAATAGTACAATTCCTCGGTCACTATTTTCGTTGTGATCGATAGTGATGGAATTCATAGTGGTTCCAGCCAGATTGAATCATCCTATTAGGATTGGGCCTCTCCTATAGTCACCAAAGGAGATTTCTGTCAATTCTTAGGTCTTGCTGGGATATTAGACCCGAAGATTCATTGAAGGGGTTTCTCTGAAAAAGATCGCCAACCAATGACCAAGCTTACTCAAAAAGAAGGGTAGTTTTGATTGGGGCGATAAACAATAAACAGTTTTCAACTGTTAAAGCAAAAGTTGTGCAGATGCACCAAATCCTTGAATTATCCAGGTAGGAGCGAAGATTTCATCGCTACTGCCGACGCTTCGAAGAAGGCTTGGGGCGCTGTACTTTGAATGACAGATCGAGAAAAAGAGATTTCTTATGCATCACGCCAGTTAAAAATTCATGAGAAGAACTATACGATTCATGATTTAGAACTTGGTGCAAGTAGTGTTCGATTCAAGATCGGAGACATTATTTATATGGAACTATGTGTATGGTGTTTACGATAACAAGAGTTTGCAACACAATTTAGAACAAAAAGAGTTTGAACATGCTCTTTTAGGCAACGCCGATGGTTGGAGTTGCTCAGTGATTACGATTGTGATATTCGTTATCACCCGGGGAAAGCAAATGTCATTGCTGATGCTTTGAGTAGGAAAGAACGAGAACCACCATTAAGAGTTCGCGCTTTAGTTATGACTATTAGCTTGGATCTTTCCCTCGCCAAACAGATTCTAAATGATCACCCGAACTGAAGCACGAAAAACTTAGAGAAATCAAGAAAAGAAGATTGTTGGGGGATTGTTGATTGAAAATTGGCTAAAGTTCCTGAAGTTATTAGAGCACAAAAGGTTGGAACCACGTAGGATGGAAACCCTGTGCCTTGGTCCTTCTCTTTCTTTCCTCTCTTTTTAGTTATAAAGCAGTTTGGGAATTTGCAATTTTGGCCCTTGTGTTTTATAATAAGAGGAAATGGGCTTTGTTGACTTTTATTGACCAATGTTTGACTGGTTTTTACTGAGGCTTGACTTTTCCTGGCTTCGACTTTGAATCTTTGGCTTCTTTTTGTATTCTTCTGATTCTCTTGTCCGTGCTTGCTTGTTTTTGACTGTTTTCTTGTGATTTTTTATTTATCCGTACCTGCACACACAAAACACAAATACAAGCATATTTTTACCATTTTTGGTCTATTTTGGGTTTAATTAGGTTATTTTTATGTACAAATAGATATGTGTATTCTACACTTATCACTACAGCTTCTGCCTATAGAAACATCGGTGCTTTTGAGAATATCAGCATTGTACGTGCTGCTTCCACAAGTGTACGATTTCGTCTTTCGACAACGCCGTTTTGTTGAGGAGTTCTCAGAACAGACTTTTGATGAAATATGCCCACACCTTCATAGTATTTAGACATAACTTGGTTGACGAATTCCGTTCCATTATCTGTTCGGATGTATCTGACTGTTTTGTTGAGACCAACCTGTATTTGCTTAAGAAAGTTGATGACAAACTCTGGAGTTTCATCCTTTGATCTCAAAAACTTTACCCATGTGAATCTTGAATAGTCATCTACGATGACTAAAATGTATTTCTTCCCATTAATACTCTAGACTCTCATTGGACCACACAGATCCATGTGAAGGGTATGAAGAACTTCCATATTTGTGTTTTCAGATTTTGGTTTGTGGGAGAACTTCTTGCTTTTTCCAAGTTGACAGGCTGAGCAAAGATGATCTTTTTCAAACTTCAATCTTGGTAGACCTCTAACCAGATCTTTTCGAGCAAGATCATTGATTGTGCCAAAGTTTAAATGGTTTAAACGACGATGCCACAGCCATGATTTGGACTTGGAAGCTTTGGACAACAAGCATATTGGAGAAGACTTCATTATATCATCAATCGATATCGTGTACAAATTTGTGCTACGACTACCTTTAAGTAAGTCTGCACCATTAATATCACGAACAAAGCAAGAATGCTTTCTGAAGGCAACTTCAAGATCAGAATCACAAAATTACCCTACAGAGAATAGATTGTGTCCAAGTCCCTCCACGTAGTATACTCTGGAGATCACACTGTCACCAATAACATAATCCCCATAACCCATGATAGCTCCGAAGTGATCATTCCCGAATCTGACTGTCCCTATGAACTTTTCCACAAAGTTCTTGAGCTTTGAACGATTCCCCGTCATATGTTTTGAACAGCCTGAGTCCAGATACCAAAGGATGACCTGTACGACCTGCATTTGAAAACAGTCGAGTGTGGAGAGTTTGGAATTTCGGTTCCCTAATTTTTGTTGGGGACCTGATTATAACACCCTATGTTTTCAAGTCATTGACGACATCAATAAATTCACAATGTACCTTTTTGAATTTTACGTGTTTGCTTAAAATTGTAAACGTTAGGTTAAATCGCGTACGCCAAAAATCAGCGTTCAATGTAAACGGGCATCAAACAATTAAATGTTTACATCAAGCAAGGGTTATATAATTATTTTGAGGATAATTATTAACTTTGTTCTTTTTATTTTTATCGGATACGTAAAGTGTATACGTTTCGCGATAAATTGCGTTTAGGCACTCCCGGAACCACAAAAACTTTCCTACGCTTCAACAAATACCCACTTTTATACCCAATACATAAAAATTACATAAATATATCATGTATACCTTTGTTTTGCCGAAATACTTGCATATTATACAAGTATTATATCAAAACTCTTTATTTTGGTCAAATAAGGCACCATACCTCTTTATGGCACACCATACCCCATTATGACAACTCCATACTTCCCATACCTTGACCAAGACCATGCCATGACCATTACTTGAACCATACTTTGACTCCTTGACCATGCTTTGTTCCATACTTTCATGTATACATAAAGAGAAGTAAAACATACATTAAACACTTAACTAGAAAATCAAACATCACCTCCCTTTTTCTCTATACATGCTACGGCAAGAACCAAGCCACAACACAAATCCATAGCAATTTTTATACAATCCATACACTTCTATACACATCTATCCTAAGACATTCTAAGGTGTTTCCATCCATTGAATCACCATTTGCAAGTTATAATCAAGTAGAAGCAAGATTAGGGTTTTCTTGAGAAAACTAGGGTTTCTTAAGTGCAAGCTTTGGTTTTAAGGCTAAACACGGGTTTAGCATTTGTTTCTCATCATCATCATTCATCATAAGGTCTACCTTAAACCTTTATGTTCTTAGTTTATGAATTTTTATATATATGATATGCTATTTAGTGAAATCACCATTAGGAATACTTTTGAACATGAAAAATGTAATTTTTCTTGTGATTATGATTTTATGCACTTTCTCACATGTTATGATGATGGTAATATCATGAAATAAAGGATATATAAGTCTTGTACAATCTTGGTTTAAGTATAAAAAGTTCATATGTAAACTTGTAAATAAAAGTTAATTAAGAAAGTTATGATTTCATGTAAAGTAAATAACTTATGATCTTGATGATCTTGGACAAATATGAACTTATGAACATTATTATATGTATAACATGTGATATATATAATTATAAAAGACTTGTGGTAAATTGTGAGGTTGAAAAGTATATAAAACATATTATATAAATAAATTATATAAAAGAACATTTTGGGACAGAAAGTTTTCGAATTCCAAACAGGGGATTTTATGTTTTTATAAGATAATACAAATCACGACGATTCCGAAAAGGTAAGAAACTTGTTAAACGGATTAATAACGAAAAAGTTACGTTAAAAACGAGTTATACGTTAATTAAACGGAGTTTATAAAATGTAAAAGAATTTTTATAAAAACTTTAAACAGCAAGTGTTGATATTTTTAATAAATAATACACATTTTTAGGATTCCAAAATGATAAGAATCGTAATTTTTCAATTAATAACGAACGAGTTATGAATTTCGCGAGTTTACGACAATTAATACTTTTATAAAACTATTTTTATAAAAGTTACTATTCATGACAGAGAAGTTATATTTTTTTAAACTCATAAAATATATAGAACTTTTACAATACGAGAACGTCCTCGAAAGGATTCATTAACACCGGTGCTATAACGAATAAAAATAGGACGTTTACGGGTCTTTACGACAATTAAATCGATAAAAAATTATACATTAAGGTCTGATGTGAACATAATTTTACTGTTATCCAGATAGGGTCCGAAATTCGAATATGTCAATTTGATAAACTCGTCTTGTTACTCGATGAAAATGATGGACATAAGAAACGCGAGAATCGGGTTTAAAACGCGAAAGTTACGCCAGTTTTACTAAACGGTAATTATAAACGTTTTAACTTATTAAACACAATTTTCCCAAACCAATTTAGGGTGGTGTCTTGAGATAGATAGAATAGTATGTATTATCAAAGTACTATATTACCTAGGGGAGTTCATAATGAGGGCCTTTCGGATGGCGTTTGCAGACGAGTTGTTGGATTTACGATTTAAAGTGTCCTAACTCCTCGAGCGTCATGTCATGACCTCTTTAATTATGATAGCCCGAACGATAGTATGATGTGACTAACATAGACCTATACATGATGTTAGTTAATCGAAGTACTTGGTACTTATACGACCTATGATAATTTATGTTGCATTCGGATCTTTTACGTGAGCATTAACTGCTTTATGATGGATGTTTCGGAACTCAAGGTGAGTTTATGCCCCAATTTTTACGAATTTTCAATGATTTATAATATGGGGGTGGAAACTTGCTTTGTTTTTAATTGGACGATGTTTGATTACATGTTTTCCTAAGTTGCTACTACCCAATTTAAGCCCATTATCATGAACTGTCAATTGCATAGATGTAGTTGGGAATTACATTATGTGAGCGCGAATGTTATTTAATAGATCTATTCGGGAAACGACCTCCCCGTTCGGGTGACTAGCTATCACCAGGAACGAACGTTATAGCATGTCGAATTTTGGATGTTTCGGGTTAGAACATCATCACGGGCTGAGTAGCATATATAGTTTAATTGCAAGAAAGATTGTCGAGCTTCAGTGTTATGAGCTTAGTGTAAATGTAATCTAGTTTTGTGAGATCTGCATGTGTTGCATTATCACTAAAAAGTCTTGCGGTCCTACATATTATGATTTATCAAACCTATGAATTCACCAACATTATTGTTGACGTTTTTAAGCAATGTTTTCAGGAGGTCAATAGGCATGGGATGCCAGGGATGCATTGGGTTACATTTTGGATTGCACGCTTAAAGATTTAGGTGCATCATATTTTGGGGAAACGTATTGTCAACTTTTGTAATATTCAACAATGAACAAGTAAAGCTATATGCTTTTGTATTAAGTCTTTCAATTAAATCCAATGTATCATTTTAAACGACTTTTTGTGTCGTTCTTATATATCTTGTGCTGTTGATCTTGAAGTAACACGCCCCGGACCCTTATTCCGCTGCGACCCAATTTGGGGGTGTTACATGTAGTCTTCATGAATAGCTAAGAAATGCGCAAATTTGGTCAGTTGATCGACAATGACCCAAATCGCATCATGTCCGTTGTTAGTTCTCAGTAATCTAGTTATGAAGTCCATTGTGATATTCTCCCATTTCCATTTAGGAATATCTAGCTGCTGAAGTAATCTTGAAGGTTTTTGGCGCTCTACTTTGACTTTAGAGCAAGTCAAACACTTTCTAACATACAAAGCGATATCTTTTTTTCATTCTAGGCCACCAATATAAGTCTCGTAGATCATAGTATATCTTGTCTGCTCCAGGATGTATGGAATACTTTGTAGTATGGGCTTCATTCATGATCAAAGTTCTCAAACTGCCATAAGCTGGCACCTAGATTCGCTCAACGAAATACAATCCGCCATCTTCTTTTCTTTTAAACTGTTTGTTTAATCCTTGCAACATTTCTGTCGAGGCGTTGACGTCTTTGGAGGCTTCGCTCTGAGCTTTCAGAATCTTAGCCTTAATGGTAGAGTGAATTGTCATGCTTAAAGCTCGAGCTCGTCTCGGTTTCATCCATTCTATCCTACTCAACGCATCAGCTACTACGTTCGCTTTACCTGGGTGGTAGCGAATCTCGCAGTCATAATTGCTGAAAAGTTCTATCCATCATCTTTGACGGATGTTTAATTCTTTTTGATTAAAAATGTGCTGAAGGCTTCTATGACTAGTGTAGATAACAATCTTTGTTCCGTACAAGCAGTGTCTCCACATTTTGAGAGCAAATACCACTGCGCCTAACTCCAAATCATGAGTGGTGTAGTTTTTCTCATTGATTTTGAGTTGTCTGGATGCGTATGCTATCACTTTGTTTCTTTGCATCAATAAGCAACCAAAACCTTGGTTTGATGCGTCATAGTAAGGTAAAAAATCATTTATGACCTAAGGAAGTGCCAGAATCGGAACATCACACAACATGTCCTTTAAGGTCTGAAAAGCATTCTCCTTCTTATCACCCCACTCGAACTTCTTGTTATTCTGAGTCATAAGGGTGAGAGGTTTTGCAATCTTTAAGAAATTTGTGATAAATCACCTATAATATCCTGCCAATCCTAACAATAAACGGATCTCAGTTTGGGTCTTCAGGGGCTTCCAATTCTTTACTGCTTAAATTTTATTGGGATCTACATGTATACCTTCACTGTTCACTACATGTCCAAGAAAATAAAACCCTTGTAGCCAGAATTTGCATTTCAAAAATTTCCCGAACAATTTCTCTTTTTTTAAGCAACTCCAATATCAACTTTAGGTGAACTTCATGCTCTTCTTTAGACTTTGAATAAAATAAGATGTCGTCAATAAAGACAATGACAAACTTTTCAAGATACGAACTACATACGCGGTTCATAAGGTCCATGAACACCGCGGGGGCGTTAGTTAGACCGAAAGGCATGACCGTGAATTCAAAATGTTCGTACCTCGTCTTGAATGCAGTTTGGGGAATAACTTCTTTGTGTACTCTCAACTGATGATATCTGGATCAAAGATTTATTTTGAAAAATACCGTAACCCTTGCAGTTGATTGAACAGGTCATTGATCCTATGAAGAGGGTAGCGGTTCTTGATAGTTAGCTTGTTCGGCTCTCAATAGTCTATACACATACGGAACGAACCATCCTTCTTCTTAACAAACAAAACACGAGCTCCCCAAGGTGAAGAACTAGGTCTTATGAAACCTTTATCTTGGAGCTCATTGAGTTGGTTTGACAGTTCTTGCATTTCCATAGGTGCCAAACGGTAAGGTGATTTTGCAATAGGCGTGGCTTCAGGGACAAGATCTATGCAAAATTCAACTTCACGAAATAAGGGTAAACCTGGTAGATCTTCTGGAAACACGCTAGGAAAGTTACGTACAACATGGATATCTTTGAGTTACGGCTCATTTACTTTCATAGTCTTTAACTGTTCCAGGTTCCCTTCTGGACGTTCTTAATGAACTTCTAAATTCTCTTTGTTGGATAAGGTAATATGGACTATTTTCTCATAACAAACTATCTTAGCTCTAGGCCTTGATAACCATTCCATTCTGTTGGGCTGATTCAAGGCCCAGTAATCAGCGCCTAGATTTAAACAGAAATTAGGCTAAGTATTAAGGAACCCGCTGAGTGGGATCAACGGGTATTGAAAAACCTCTGAGTAATGGGACTCAGAGGTTATGGAAGAACCTCTGAGTAAAGGGACTCAGAGGTTATGAAAGGACTCTCTGAGTGCCTTAGTGCGAAGCCTCAAAAAGGAAAAAAGCCAACGCCAGACCGTAATCAAGTCAAAGATATCATCATGAAGTCAAAGATACTTGAATACATACTCGTTCAGCTGAATGAATATCAGCTGCCTTAGTAGAATAAAATATGCTAAAGTATAAGGAGAAGTTAGAGGTGGCCATACACGGACAATCCAGTATACCCTCTGGAGAAGAACAAGCTGAGCTTAAAGATTGTTCTCTGATGAAGGCGGGAAACTTAACAAGTGTTTATGGCGGGATAAAAATTGGTTTAAGTTAAAGCCTGTAGCAAGTACGAAGTTGGCAAAAGTAGTGAATAGTTGGCAGAACTGTTCACTAAAGTATAGGCGGGTAGATTCCAAGAATGGACGTGCATTAAATACCTTGTACCTCGTCCACTGGGTTGTTGACGCATTGCAACTACCCCACTAAGGACGCAACCTAGTATTAGTATAAATAGAGAATGTTGTAAGGAGTAAAAAGCAATCTCTCTTTAAATTGTTGTTATTATAGGCATTTACTCCTTTGTCAAACTTACACAATAGACCTCTGATCCTATCAACTAGCTATATAAGTTCGCTTGTAAACTTGATACTCTATCTAGTTAACTTGTTCAGAGGGTAAGCACACATTGTCATTCAACTTGTACGATCCATAGTACATTGTAATACTTTGATTCTTAATCAATAAAGCATTACTCGATTGAAAAGTTATTACTTGTGTTATTTACATTAGATAATCAGTTAAGTCCTTATATGAACGAGTTAATTGGGACTTTCAATTGGTATCAGAGTAGTGTTGATTTATAAACCTTTTAGAAACTGCTCATTGTTTTAAACAAATCAAGATCCAATCATATCTAGAATTGTACCACCTATCCTACCACCTTTTGGTGCAAGTTCTGGCAATCTAGGTAGCCCTAATGTTAATAGGGTTGACACAATGCCTACAACTACTGAACCTATCAACACCACAACTACAACTAATGTAGCTCAAAGTGTTGCTGATGAGAACCTACCTCAACAGCTTGATTTAAGAGGAGGGTCTTATGTCATAAATGTACATGCTTTTGACAAAGAGGATTTCACAAGTTGGAAAGTTAGGTTCCTGGTATTCCTTGATGGACTTGAACCTTACCTTCTAAAAACTCTAGAAGATGGACCATTTGTACCTATGTCAAGTTTGTCTACTACTGAAAATCCCTTACCCAAACGTTAAAATCAATGGTCAAATGTTGAGAGTCGTCTTGCTAATCAAGATAAATGATTAAAAAGTATCATTATATCTTGTTTACTAAATAATGTTATGAAATCTGTCATTAAGTGCAAAACTGCTAAAGAAATGTGTAATGATCTCATCCTAGCTCATGAGGGACCATCTGATACAAGAGATACCAAGATTGTAGCCTTAAGACTTAGGTTTAATGCTTTTAAATCACTTGAGGGTGAAAAAGTAATGGGAACGTTTACAAGGCTGAAATTCTTGTTAAATGACCTTGAAAATAATGGTGTTACCATTCCTCAAGCAGAAGTCAATGCTATGTTTGTTAATAGCCTGCCAAGAAAATGGCTAAGCGTGAATCAAACTCAGAGGGTAAATAATTTCATTAAAAATGACAGTCTGGCTACACTATATGGCAAGTACAATTATGAGGAAGGTCTGATTGATCAAATCTATGAGTCAGTGATACAAAGATTTTCAATTCAAGCCTCAAGCTCAAAAGCCTTGATTTCTAACACACCATTTCAAGAAAGTAACTCAGATGTTGAAGAGGATAAGAGGACCAGCAATGAATTTATGGCTGATTTGAACGCTGAGTATCATGAAAGAGCTCTGCTTGCAAATCAGAAAAGATTCTATAAAATATCTAGGTGGGTTGGATCTGCTAGGAAACCCATAGACAAAACTAAAGAAACTTGTTTTTCTTGTGGGAAAACTAGGCATTTTCAAAAGGACTGCCCTTCAAACAAAACATCCACTCCATCTTATCCATCCTCAAATAACTCATTCAATAAATTTAAATCATACACACCACCCATCAACCAAACATCTTCCCATAACACTGGTAACTATAAAAAAGACTACAAAGAAAAATACAAAGGACTTAAAGCTAAAATGGTTATCCTAACCCAAAGGATTGATGATCTAACAAAAGGGAAGAGTGAAAAAGGGAAGAGTGAAAAGGGAAAGAGTGAAAAGGGGTTGATAGCTGAGTCATTTAACTGGGATGAAGAATCTGTGTCCTCAGAGGATGAAGGAACCACCAGGATTAGAGCTTTTATGGCAATAGCTGAAGATGAGCCTTCTGTGGGGAAGGCTGATGCAAGATCTGGTTAATGGGTTAACATCACTATGAAAAAGGTATACAAACTTTTGTCTATGACTGATAGTGATGATAGAAAACATGTCTTAGATTACACTCATGTTGACCTTATTTATGTAGAGGATTAGAGAAAAAACATGGTTAACAAATATAATCTTCTTAAGGAAGAATTGTCCTTACATAAGTTTGAACTAAGTAATCTAAAGAATGATATGTCCATTAATTGTTCCCTTCAAAATGAAGTCATTAGAGTCAATCTAGAAAATGAATCTCTGAAGGATGAGATCTCTGATCTAAAAAGGGTCATTAAAAAATGGACATGTAGCAAAGTCACCCTTGACCAACTGCTCTTTGAGCAAATATCTGGCAATATTGTCAACGCCCTTAGAGGAAAAGGTAGGAGAAAAGAGAACAACCCCTCTAAGGAAGTTCTGTTCACCAAGGCTGATGTATCCACATCTGAGTCTGCTCCTATGATCACCTCTGACTCTGAGGATGACAGTGACATTTAGGAACCCCTGCCCCCTCTTCCTAAGCTGACTAGGGCAGATCCATCTTGTGCTTCTAAAAGTCTTATTTCATTGTCTGACCTTACTACAAACATAGCCGATTTGACACTTAATACTGCTTCTAAAGAGATTAAAAAATCTTCTAATAAAGTGTCACAAACCTATGTCATTAAGAAAAGGACTGAATCTAAGCATCCAGCTGTCCAAAACTCATGTCCTGATAAAAATACTCTCCCATCAACTGAGCAATTTTTAACTCTGATGGAAGAAGTAAAAAGTATCAAGAAATAAATTCCGATACCTTTAGACACTTCTTCATCAGTGTCTCAGGCTTGTAGCTCAAAGACCCCTAAGCAAAACGTATGGTATGGACAACGTAAACACTATGGAATGAGTAATCATCTCTCTGATGATTGCTACTCAAAACCTATGTGTTCTACCTATGGCTCAATCTCCTACACTACCAAGGAACACACAGAACAAACTGCTGTTAGGAAATCCCTAAACAAACTAAAAGACCAATCCACATCTAAATCCACGCCTATTAGAAATGCTAGAATGTCCAAGACATTTGGAGAGTGTAAATATTATGGGTCCAACAAACATCACCTAGATGACTGTGAATTTTATCTAGGGTGTGAAATTTGTGGGAGTGTAGCTCATGAGATTATTGATTGTCCAAAGAACCTAAGAAACAATAGGGAATAAAGGATTGCTACCAAGCAATCAGAAGCCACTGAAAAGTAGGCTCACAAAAGGAACTAATCTTTGTGAAAATTTTTGTGCAGGATTACTTAAAGAGATTTGTATGGTATCTAGATAGTAGCTGTTCTAAACACATGACAGGAGTGAAATAATATCTGCACAGATATTCAAAGGAGCCAGGTCCTAAAGTGGTCTTTAGAGATGACTCTTCAGGGGACATAGAAGGATATGGCTTAGTTAATTGTAATAGAATCACTTTCACCAGGGTTGCTTATGTGAATGGTTTGAAACATAACCTAATTAGCATCAGTCAGCTGTGTGATGCTAACTTTAAGGTTCTGTTTACAAAGACTCAGGGAACCATTTTCAACCAAAATGATAAGGTTGTTCTCATTGCTCCAAGGAGAAGGGATGTTTATATCATAGATATGTCTTCGTTCAACAAGGAAAGCAATGCCTGTTTTCTTGCCAAAGCCTCTCCAAGGGTAAACTAGCTCTGGCATAAGAGACTGTCTCACCTCAACTTTAAAAATATCTTGTCTCTCGACTTCCTTCTCTGACCTTTTCCAAAGATAAAAACTATTTAGCTTGTGAGAAAAGGAAGCATCACAGAGCATCATTTAAAACCAAGAGATCATTTTCCATCAACAAGTCCTTATATCTCCTTCATATGGACTTGTTTAGACCTGTCAAACCTCAAACCATTAGCCATAACAAATATACCCTTATCATTGTAGATGAGTATTCAAGGTACACCTGGGTATTTTGCCTCAAGAAAAAAAGTGATGCAGCTGACTGCATTATGTCTTTTATTAGAAAGATGGAAAACCTTAATGAAGTGAGGGTAAAGGAGATGAGAAGTGATAATGGAACAGAGTTTAGAAATCACAAGCTAGAAGAATTCTGTGATGAAAAGGGTATTTCACAAAATTTCTCATCTTCTTGTACCCCTGAACAAAATGGTGTAGCTGAAAGAAGAAACAAAACACTTATTGAAGCAGCTAGAACTATGTGAAATAGTGCAAAACTCCCTAAGCAATTCTGGGGAGAGGCTGTCAACATTGCTTGCCACACTCAAAACTGATCCATCATAGTGAAAAGGCATGGGAAGACTACCTATGATGTGTTTAGAGGAAGAGCTCCTGATATCAGCTACCTCCATGTGTTTGGGTGTCCTGTTCACATTCACAATCACAAGGACCACTTAGGAAAGTTTGTATGAAAACGAGTTGAATGATGGATTCTTCCAGGCTACTCTCTAGTGGCAAGGCTTTCACAGGTGTTTAACAACAAAAGACAAGAAATGGAAAAACAGTTCATGTAACTTTTTTAGTGAAGATGGCGAAGCTATCTCTCAACCTAGCACAGAAGGTGATGCATCAACTATCAATGAAAATAGGTCCCTATTCCCTGATGAATGACTTCATTGAAACCTAAGGACTAAGGATACTCAATGCTCTGTCAAAATTGAGTACTTTCCCTATGTTTATGCATATGAAAACACCACCTGAGCTGTTTTAACCTCTCTTCAGAACTCTGTCACTTCTGAAGAACCATTTGAGTTCACAATAGCTGATGATCTTGCAACTCTCCATGAACCTGATCATGCTGAATTAGCTGACATTCTTGAGTCTACTGAACCTCAAGATAATGTCCTAAGTGAATCAATTAGTGATGATTAACCAGCTCCAGTCATCTTACCATCTGCTGAACCTGCTCCTCAAGAGAGATGGTCAAGAGATAAATACATTGAACTTCTCAACTTCATTGGTGAACCACTAGCTGGTATCACAACTAGAAGCAGGATCGGAGATTCAGATGCTGCCTCAGTACATGAGTGTTTATATGTTAATTTTCTCTTTAAATATGAACCCAAGAAGCTCATTGAAGCTCTGGAAGAAGAAGGATGGGTTATTGCAATGCAAGAGGAGCTGAATCAATTTGAAAGAAACAAGGTTTGGACCTTAGTTCCTAAGCCTCATGGAAAAACCATCATTGGGACTAAATGGATCTGGAAAAACAAAATGGATGAAGAAGGGGTTGTCACAAAGAATAAAGCTAGGCTGGTAGCACATGGGTATAATCATCAGTAAAGGATTGATTATGAAGAGACTTTTGCACTTGTTGTAAGACTGGAGGCTATGAGAATCTTTCTTGCTTATGCAGCCTACATGGGTTTTGTGGTATATCAGATAGATGTGAAGAGTGCATTTTTGAATGGTAAACTTTCAGAGGAAGTATATGTACAACAACCTCCTGGATTTGAATGCAGTGAATTTCCTGACCAT
>BQNB010079155.1:0-28973 GCA_026074375.1 Tanacetum coccineum
AATAGCATGAAGGTGCTTGTCGGTAGGCTTTGCCTGATACTGAGCACACATACAGACAGCAAATACAATATCAGGTCTACTAGCACTTAGATACATAAGGGAGCCGACCATGCCACAATAACGTGTAGGATCAATGAGTTTTCCTCCCCTATCTTCATCAAGTTTCGGATGCTCCGCCATAGGAGTGTCAATTGGGGTGCTTGTGTCAAAACCATATTTCTTTAATATTTCAAGAGCAAATTTTGACTGGTTGATAAAGATACCTCTGGGATTTTGTGAAACTTGTAATCCCAGGAAGAAAGACATTTGTCCCATCATTGACATCTGAAAAGTTGAATTCATTTCATGGGCAAAAAGTTGGCAGGACTGAGGGTTAGTAGAGGCAAAGATAATATCATCAACATATATCTGCACAAGTAAAACGTGTTTGCCTGTTTTCTTGGTGAAGAGAGTTGGATCAACCACGCCCTTCGTAAATCCTGTTGAGATGAGAAACTTAGACAACTTGTCATACCACGCACATGGAGCTTGTTTTAGCCCATAAAGAGCTTTCTTCAGCCGGTACACATGAGTAGGATGCTCTGGATCTACAAATCCTTCAGGTTGACTCACATAGAGTACTTCATTCAGTTCTCTATTTAGAAAGGCGGTTTTCACATCCATCTAAAAGATGATCATGTTCTGATTTGCTGCATTCGCAATGAAGAATCTGATAGCTTCGAGTTGAGCAACTGGTGCAAAGGATTCCTCAAAGTCAATTCATGCTTCTTGACGATAACCTTTTGCTACTAACCGAGCTTTGTTCTTCAACACCTCTCCATATTCATCCAACTTGATCTTGAATATCCATTTCAATGGGATGATTAGAATATTGTCTGGAGATGGTACAAGTACCCACACATCAAGACGTTCGAACTCATGAATTTCTTCTCGCATAGCCTTAATCCAGCATGAATGCTCTAAGGCTTGTTTATAGTTCTTTGGCTCGACATGAGTTAGAAACTCGTTGAAGAAATACCACATGGCATCTGTCACTAGTTGTTGTCTGGTAGATACTGGACGATGTAAGTCGCCAATCACGTTTTCTAACGGATGATCCTTAGTCTACTTTTACACATGAGTTATTGGTGAGTTAAGAGTAACATCTACATTGACTGTACCGGAAGAGGATGCGTCTGCGTTGAATTCAGAAGCAAAATAGGGTTCAGCCAAATCACTGTCAAATGTACCGAATGGTGTCTCAGATTCTACAACACCAGTGTCAGGAGGCGATGTTTGTGATTCCAAAGAGATGGAAGTAGCTGCAAGAGCATCTTCTTGAATAATCATAGTAGAAGGTGAGCCAGTGGCAATCTCGGTCGCCGGGGCAGCATGAACATGAATCGGGGGTGTGTAAACAGCCGGTGGAAATTCCTCATCGTCATCAAACAAAGGTTAGAACAATTCCGTTAACTGTTGCTCTGAGGGAGGGACACTTGGTGGTATAGGATCATTTACTAGCTCAGAACGAGTGCGTTCTGATTGTAATGCACAAATTTCGGGTCTTGCACCGTTGTGAGGCTCGAGTCCTGTACTGCTTTGTACAGAAGTCATTCCTTTTGAGAGCTCGTCAAAGGTAACATGGACTGTTTCTTGAATCTTACGAGTTCTCTTATTGAAAATGCGGTACGCCTTCTTGGTGGGAGCGTAACCAACAAAGATACCTATATATGCTTTTTCCTTTAGCTTACCAACATCATCGTAGTCATTGGTAGGATAACATAAGGAGCCAAATACTCGGAAATATTTCAACTCAGGCTTCTTACCTTTAAGCAGTTCATAATAGGTTTTCTCGTGAAGCATGTGTACTAGAGATCTGTTAAGTGTGTAACACGCTGTGGCGACAACTTCAGCCCAAAGGAACAGTGGAGCTTTTGCAAAGATAAGCATGGTACAAGCAGCTTCCATTAGAGTTCGGTTCCGTCTTTCGACAATGCCGTTCTGTTGTGGAGACCAAGGTATACTAGTGTTATGAGTAATCCCAACACTCTCATAGAATTCAGTGAGTGTTTTGTTTACAAACTCCGTTCCATTATCCGTTCTTACATAACGAACAGTAGCATTTAGGGCACGCTATGTCATCACAATGAATTTCTTAATCGCTTCAGGAGTTTCATCCTTGGTTCTTAAGAATCTTACCCAACTAAATCGGGTGTAATCATCCATAATCACCAAAATATATTTCTTCTTGTTGATACTTTTAGTTCTCATTGGTCCGCAGAGGTCCATATGTAAAGTATTGAGAATCTCAGTATTGGTGTTTACGGTTTTGAGTGGATGAGATGACTTCTTGCTTTTGCCTAGTTGACAAGATGGGCACAAGTGGTCTTTGTCATATTTCAACTTAGGTAAGCCTCTTACTAGATCTTTTCGGGCTAATTCATTCAAAGTCCTGAAATTCAGATGATTCAAACGACGATGCCATAGCCATGACTTCGTTGAAGAGGCTTTAGAAAGCAAGCAAACTGGAGAGGCTGACAACATATCATTTAGCGAGATGGAGTACAGATTTGTGGAATGCGAACCTTGGAGTAGTTCACCCATATCTTTGTTGCAAATGTAACACGTATGTTGTCTGAAAGCAACTTCTAAACCTACATCACAAATTGTCCAACTAAGAATAGGTTGTGACTAAGTCCTTCAACGTAGTAGACTCTTAAGATGATAGTGTCTCCTAGTTTATAGTCACCATAACCAACGATCGCTACAAACTGATCATTTCCGAATCTCACAGTACCAATAAACTTTTCCACGTAGTTGATAAGCTTCGAACGATCACCGGTCATATGACGTGAGCACCCTGAATCCAGATACCAGAGGACAATCTGCACTGCCTGTAAGACAAACAAACATGTCCTGTGATTGGATGCCCGATAGGGTCCAGTTAGTTAGCATCAAAAAACAATACTAGATATCCCCTTGGAATCAGCCTTTCGATCACTAAGTGTACAGTCCGAGAACCTAGAGATCATAGTGACGTTGGTACTAGAACTAACGCTAGGTGGAAGTTCTAAAGGCGCAACAACGGGTTCCACTATCCTAGTTAAAGGATACTTATCACACAATGTGAATAATCGACCAGTGGGCTGCCACTGAGACTTAACACTAGCAACTACATTCCCAGTTGCTTTCCAAACTTTCTTACTATGATGCATAACACGTTTAGCATGAGTGGTTTTAGCATTCACAGAATTCAAAGAACGAACCATGCAATTATTATGATTAACATAAACCAAACATTCATTACAGATTTCACAAACAGCCTTTGAATTCGAAACAAAACAACTACTTTTAACATGCAAACTAGAATCAACACGATTCATTTTATTCAAATTCCTAGGGTGATCTTCTACTCTCCTAGCTTTCTCACGTTTAGCCGGCAAGACGCTATGGTTTCGAGTTACACTCTTAGACGTAGGTTTGCTAGCTCCAGCGGCAGGTTTTACTCCTGTAGACAGATTCACATGAACATTAGGCTTCTGGTGTTGCATTTTTTGTTGCGGTGTTGGTCTATTTGAAAGTCTGGGTAGTTCCTGAAAAGTAACTTGCTGTTTCTTAGGGATAGGGGTAGGTACGTCCCTATTGACTCTTCTAGGTAGGGGAATGTACTTAGAACTAATGGCATACATTCCTGGAGCAAGTACTTTGGGTTTCTGAGGTTCTGTAGGTCTACTGCCCGTGTTGCCAACTACCTCAGCTCTTAATTTGGCAATTTTAGCATTTAAGGCAACAATCTTTTTTGTGTAAGTAGTACGCAAGAGGGTATTTGATTTTGACAGTTCTAAATAACGGCGATTCAAGTTTGCGTTCTTTACCTTAGACCCATCATTCTGAATCCTAAGAGAGGTGAGGGCATCTTTTAACTGAGTCAACTCAGTTTCTAAGGCTTGCTTATCAAAACTACCTATAGTAGGGCCTACATTCAACATACTCGTGATGTTGATCTGAGTTTGCAAGTTCCGGATGGTGTCGTCTTTCCCTTGAAGCTGTGCTTTTAACGTGTTAATTTCAAAAATTGCATTAGATGCAGTTGAGTTAGAATTATCACAAACCCTCTGGTTTTGAAGACATTCTTTATATTTTTTAAATTTAACTTGTAAATTGACGTGATTCTTTTCGATAAAGGCACAACGTATTTCAGATTCATTAAGCAGTTGTTGCTTCTTTAAAATCTCAGCTTCAAGTTCTATGACTTTTGAGTGTTCCCTATCGCAATTCAATCTAAGTTCTTCACAAAGGCAAGTCGAACTAGGGGGCACAACAATATCAGAAGCAATCACAATAGAGCAGACATCTTTTGCAATACTATCAGCAATTAAGCATTCATTTTGAATCAAAAGATTTTTCTTCTCTATTAGCAAACTCTTTTTCTCAAGCACAGTTTGTTCATACTCTGTATCCAGCTCATCAAAAATACGCATGTATTCCGTTATGTCTTTATAAATTTGTTCATTTAAGTTTTGAACATGTTGTTTAACGGTCGCATGAAAAGGCACAACTTGTTCGTTAAAGACCCTTTGAATTCTTTTAAAGTCCACACAGCCATGTTCAAACGAGTTGGGCTGTGTTCTTCGGTTTATGATTTTCTCAAAAGCGGGAATACATGTGTTCAATTCTCGTAAATGAGTGTAAATTTGACTCTTTGCTGGACGAGTACGAACAAATGGAGTCACAGGGTTAGGCGAATTACTAGCTTGACTAGCAATTTCTTTGACTAGTAACCAATAAACCTGTTCTCGGGACAGAACCTTCTGAGGAACAAAGTGATCATACAAAGCATTGAGCTTCGCATAGTTTATGGGTGGTATTGTTCCTGGTCCTTCAGACATCTTAGCTCTACTGACTTCAGCTTGAACTAATGTCTCTTCATTGTCATGCACGCTGACAGGGGTATGAGCGGGGTTTAAAAGCGCATGACCATCATACAAGGTAGGTTGACACAACTGGGCTTGTTTAAAGTACCACGGATTGCTGCTACCTAGGGCTGTTTTGTGCAAGTCATGTGTTGCTATGTTTGGTCGTTTTGATAACATTGGAATAGTTTGTGTAGGTTGTTGAAATTTTTGTAAAAGTCCAGTAGCAACCTTGTTAGCATTTTTTAAACAAACTATTTCTTCAAGGTACCGTTCCTCACGGTCCTTCTTTTCAGAAATTACCTTTTGACTCTCAGATTTCAAAGAGTTAATTGACTCATCTTTTTGAGAAAGGTTTATCTTTAGCAACACATTTTCCTGTTCAAGTTCAGCATTCCGTTTGTTACGGTCAACGATGGTCTGGTCTAATTCAAGTTTGACCTTATGGCTTTCAAGTCTTTGCATTTCGAGCTTGCATCGTTCAAGCTCAGCTCTTAAGGAGTCATTAACTAGGCCTTGTTCCTGGTTAACCTTAAGGTGGCCATCTAACTGGGTTCTCAAGTCATCTAATATGGTAATCATAGATATTTCACCTGGTGACGCAGAAGATACCACAGTTGGAACATCTTGAACTTCGCTGTCAATTTGGTACTGATGATACGGAATAGTATTGTCATCAATAACCGAATCAACATTGGAGTCTAGTTGTTCTTCCTGGTGCATCTCATGTGCCAACAGATAATCCACATTAGCAAAGAATTGATTATGACTGATTGGTACCTCATTGACTTGACTTGTGCTTGCACTATGTGTTCCACCTATGGATAATAAGTTTGCCATGAAAGCTGCTGAGGCATAAGGTTCTTCATTCACGTCTGAATCGTATACGTCTTCATGATCTACCTAGAACATCGTGGTAGTCATAATAGCTAGTGGCTCATTGTAAGGAGCTGTACATTCCACATCAACAAGGAATGCTTCGGCTTTAGCATCTAAGACTGCTCCTTTCTCCTTAGCTTCGATCAACAATGCTTTGTCTTTGAACCATTGAGAGTCTTTAGCTCTCTTCTTCTCCTTGCACTGCCTAGAAACATGTCCTTCACCACGGAAGTTATAACAAATCACCAACTTCCCTTTGTTGTCCGTCACTTGCCCATAATTTTGAGTCCCTCGTGTACTCGTATTACCAACATTACCCGGAACTCTTCTCTGAACGGTTTCAGTAACAATCTGGCCATCATGCACCATAGCATGAGTCCATGAGTTGGACGATGTCTTGACCTGGTTATTGGTTGGTGGAAACTGCTTCTGGAAACCACTTAGTAAGTTTACTATTTGGTTCATGGTTGCCAACATTGCATCATTGGTTGATTGAGCAGTTTGTGGTTGGGCTGGGTTGTAAGAGGAAGTGGATGGTGTGTGTGGGAGTGGTGGTGGTGCAATGGTTTGAGTAGGTATCTGGTGGTGTGTTACCTTCGCAAGGTACGCTAGAGGATCCATAAGGCTGGAGGACTGCTCCTGTTTCTTAAGGGTCTTCATAGCATGTGTTTCATATGTTTGAAGGTATGTAAAGAGATCAACATAGGTTATAGCTGATAAGTCTTGGTTGTTCTTTGCATTGGTTACATACTTTACCCAATAAGGAGGAAGGTTGTTGATAAACTTGGTGTTCATTTGATGCCTGGGTATGTCAAGCTGGGTAATCTTCATATCATTGATCAGCTTGTGGAAATGAACAAAGTAATCATGAATCAATTCATTTCCATTTGCACGAAATTGTTCGTACTCATCAAATAATTCTTCCTGCCTTCTTTGTCGAGACTTTCATGAACCTTTCATAAGGAGCTCGACATTATCCAAAATCTCTTTCCCAGTGCGAGTTTGATTTAGGATGTTGAAGATATGTTGCGGGAGCCCTTGACTAAGAATATTAGCTGCTTGAATGTCTGCAAGTTCTTTGTTTGTGTCAGCAGCATCAAATTCTTCATCCGTCTTATCTCTTATTACCTGAGTCGCAGCTTCACCTACACCTGTGGTTATAGTAATTTGAGGATGCGGAGTAGGTCCGTTTTTAATTGATCGCCAAATTAACTTTCCAAGAGGTTTACCCCGAATGTACCTCTCGATACGAATCCTCCAAGATTCGTAGTCATCTTCTACCAACATAGGAGGACGGTTGTCTGTACCCGCAGCACTTGATTCCTTATCATTTGACATCGTGAATACCTCTTGAAATGAATGAACGGATCTCAAATGATTGTTGTTAAATTTGATTTGTGTTTTATGTTTTTGTTGTTGTTTGATATTGGTTGATTATTTGGTTCGGTCACAATTAAACTTTTAACTAGTTCGTATCTAAAAGAATGAAACTTGATCGGTGCTTGATAACTAGTTCGGTTCACCAAGAATAAACTCGTTCGGTCCTTGTGTGAGTAACTTGTTCGGCTCACTCAGATTGATCTTGTTTGATTGCCAAAGCTTTATCTTGTTTGGCTCTTGAGACTTGAACTTGATCGGTTGAAGAAGGGTTTTGTCTAGTTCGGTCTACAAGTGATTTTCCACTCGTTCGGTTGTCTTGTTTGACTCATTCGGTTCCTGAAAGGAAATCTCGTTCGGTTGCTACTAGTGCTTATTCGTTCGGTTCAAAGTGTAAGACACTAGTTTGGTTCTCAAATGTTGTACTCGATCGGTCCTTAAGGGTTTCACTTGTTCGGTTCTTGAAGGATGTACTAGTTCGGTTGTGGAAGATTTCACTGGTTCGGTTGTCAAAGCTTTATCTCGTTCGGTTTCCAAAGGTTCTACTCGTTCGGCTCAACCTTGGATCCCACTAGTTCGGTTCATACAAGAAGACACTAGTTCGGTCCTTGAGGTTTCTTCTTGCTCGGCTCTTGAAAGGAGATTACTGGTTCGGTTGTCCTTGGTGTTTACTCGTTCGATCCGTGCTCTTCCAAATCATTTGGTTGATGAAAGTGTTTGCTTGTTCGGTTTCTTGAGTGCACGAATCCAAGATCTTTTTTTTGCAAAAAACACCACGACTAACAACCTGTTAATCCATCAAGAAATCGCTACAAAGATGTTATTAGCACAATATCAACAATAATAACACGAACCAAAGCACAAAACTCGATCAAGACTTGTTTTTCCCTTCTCTTTTTTTTCAATATTCGAACCAAAAAGAAAAAAAAATCACCACTAGATTACGATTTGTTTTTCTTTGTTGTTTATAGTCGAACCACAACAAGAAAAACAATAAATCCACCGAATCCTTAATTGCTTACGAGATGGTTTTAATGATATTAATTTAAACATAAACCATCTATGAATCAAGAATCAAAACAAATAAACCAAACAACAAAAAAAAATTCGAATACCCCTTTTTTTTGTTTATTTCCGAAAATCAAACAAAGAGAAAAAAACAAACCAAATCAATTCATCAATCTTGAAGGCTCTTGATACCAATTGTAGGTTCCATGATCATGTCATTTCAACCATTATGATATTAGGTAAAGAATCAAGAGATTAAACATAAAGAACTTGTATTGATGTAGAAAATAACAATGGAGGCAAAACCCTAAAAAATAATAATAACTAGCTTAACCTAAAAAGATAAAAACATAGATATTTATACTCTAAAGGGGGTCCGACCATTGAGGCCTTTGTGGGCTTTTCGGGCTTTTTCCAATTTGGCCCGATGACATTACAATTCATTAAATAACAAGCTAGTTAATCGGTAAATGACGTCGAGTGACCGACACTTCTTTGTTAGACCGATTTCTTTATCTCTAACATTATCATCAGTATGTATTTTAAGCCCTTGAATAAGTTTCTTCTCATTAGCATCTCTTATGAAATGGTGCCTAATTTCTATGTGCTTAGTCCGTTGGTGAAAAACTGGGTTTTTAACTATGCAAATGGTACTTTGGTTATCAATAAAGATTTTGGTATTCATAAAGTTATACCCATAATCTAACAACTGATTTTGTATCCAGAGTACCTGACCACAACAGTTAGCAGCAGCAACATACTCAGCTTCAGTGGAAGAGGTAGCCACAATTGTTTGCTTCTTGCATTGCCATGAGATCAACCTCCTACCCAGAAACTGACATCCACCAGTTGTGGATTTCCTATCCTTGTTTGCCCCAGCATAATCACTGTCACTATAAGCTTCAAGCACAAAAGGTGACTCTCTAGGGTACCATAAGCCCAACCTAGGTTGGCCTTTAAGATACTTGAAAATCTTCTTCACTGCTTCCAAATTTGAAGTAGTAGGAGTGACTTGATTCCTTGAACAAGCACTGACTGCAAACATTATATCAGGCCTTGAAGCTGTCAAGTACATTAGTGAACCTATCATGGATCTGTACAAATGTACATTTACAGGACTATCAGGTTCATTCTTGGACTTAGGCTTTGGAGCTTCATAGGGTGTAGTGGCAGTCCTGACACACTCCAAATCAAACTTCTTCAGGATCTCTTGCACATACTTGTCTTGGCTGATAAAAATTCCATCAGGTCTTTGCTGAACTTGTAATCCTAGGAAGAAAGTAAGTTCTCCCATAGCACTCATTTCAAATTCTCCCTTCATCAAGGCCTCAAATTCATCACACCAGGCCTTCTTTGTAGATCCAAAGATGATGTCATCCACATAAACTTGTACCAAGATGATATCTCTTTTGTTCTTCTTAAGAAAGAGAGTCTTGTCAATGGTGCCTCTTCGGTAACCATGTTTCAGCAAAAAGGTAGAAAGAGTTGCATACCAAGCTCTTAGTGCTTGATGAAGCCCATATAGAGCTTTGACTACCTTGTAGACCTTCTTTGGATGTTGAGGATCCACAAATCCCTTGGGCTGAGTAACATAAACCTCCTCATCAATTCTTCCATAAAGAAATGCACTCTTAACATCCATTTGATAAACCATAAATCCCATGTAAGAGGCAAATGATAAAAACAATATGATTGCCTCTATTCTTGCAACTAGAGCAAAGACTTCATCATAATCAATGCCCTCCTCCTGTCTGTGTCCTTGAGCTACAAGTCTAGCCTTGTTGCTGACAACAATCCCCCTGGCATCTTTCTTATTTTTGAGTATCTACTTAGTCCCAATAGCATATTTACCTTTAGGAAAATCAACAAGAACCCATACATTTTGAAACTTGAACTGTTACATTTCTTCTTGCATAGCATCAACCCAGCTTGGATCTTTAAGGGCCTGAGCTACACTTGTTGGTTCAACTTAAGAAAGAAAACAAGCAAACAGACAATGTTGAAGGTCTGTATGATTGTCTCTCTGCTGGTCATGAATATAACTGATAAAAGCAGATTCACCAGTAGTAGTCTTATTGACCTTGCTTCTTTTTTGCACAGCTGAAGTATGATCCCCAATAATCAGAGATTGAGGATGAATTGTATTGATTCGTTTTGTTGCTATAGGACTGACTTCCACAGTTGATGCTAAATTGTTTAGATCAGCACCAAACTCATCATCATAGGATAAAGAAGAAAAAAATACCAAGTGAGGGTTCATTATTTCCAAGGTCTAATGGACTGGGGAATCTTGTTGAAGGCTCATCATCAAATAATGATACAGTTGGACTACCAGAAGGAACGGAAACATTACCAGGAGAAACCATTATATCACTAACAGGAACTGGGATGCTACCAGTAGGAACTGGTGTTGCACTTGCTCTCTGCTGAAGTTAATCAGCATCTTTTGCAGACCTCAATCCATGTCTCTCAGCATTAGAGGTGGCTCTTTGTTCCTGACCTTTCAGCCTTGCAAGCTCCTGTTGAAAAATTTCTTCAGCAGAATCAAGAGGAGAATCATCAACTTCATCACCATAAGTATCTTTAGGCTCAGCTTCTTGAATGCTGTGTGATGGATAAGAAGGGACAATGATGACTTATTCATCACATTCTGAGTCTGAATCAGCATCTTGTGTACCTGCAGGGTTAGTTGAAGCTTCTTGTGTTCCTGTAGATTGGTTAGTTTTATCACGTTTATAGCCTAAAGTATCAGTCAAATAATCGAGGTCAAAATACCATTCATGACCAAGACCCTGTACATTATGTTTTCCCTCAAGATACCTTAGATTCATAGTCTCTTCTACCCTTTTATTAGGCACATTGTACACCCTGTAGGCTCTATTACTTGCAGAGTATCCAACAATGTAGCCTTCATCAGCCTTCCCATCAAACTTACCCAAATGATCACTTATGTTTAGAATGGTCACATGACACCCAAAGGGTTTAAAATGACTGACTGAAGGAATGTTCCCAGTTAATAAGGCATAGGGTGTCTTATTATGAGGACTAGTTACCAACACTCTATTCAAGACATAGCAAGCAGTTCTTACTGCTTCAGTCCAAAACATAGTAGGTAACTTAGAGTCAGCCAACATAGTTCTAGCTGCCTCTATGAGGGTTGTATTTTTCCTTTCAGCAACCCCATTTTGCTGTGGGGTTCTGGCATTACTATAATCCCTTTTTATCCCTTTTGACCCACAGAGTTCAATAATATGAGTATTTTTAAACTCTGTACCATTATCACATCTTATAGTTGTTACCCTTTTTGTGCAATGGTTTTCTACAAGATTAATAAAGTCCTTAAAGATTTAGGAAGGTTCATCTTTTGTTTAAAAAGAAAACCCAACAGAACTTGCTATAGTCGTCAGTGATCACAAGGCAGTAATATTTGTGGTCAATGCTTCTAATTGATGTAGGACCAAAGAGGTCCATATGAAGCAATTACAAAGGCTCAGAAATGGAGCTCACAGCAGCAATGGCCTTATAAAAGGCTTTGTGTTGCTTGCCTTTACAACATTCAGCACAGGTATGGTCATTCTTGAAAAGTTTAGGGGGTAGACCTCTAACTAAGTTACCCTTTACCAATCTGTTCATGTTTTTATATTTCACATGACCCATTCTCCTATGCCATTAAACAAGCCAAATTACCCCTGGGACTTAGATTATTCAAGTTGATGGTGTAAAGATTATGTTTCCTTGGAACCCTAAGTAGCACCATACTTTCATCTGGAAGCATGAAGTCTTTGGATAGCACAAGACAAGCAGTGTCTGTTAAGAGAACTATATTCTTCTTGTCACAAATCTGAGAGATGGAGAACAAGTTGAATTGTTGCAGTTCCTTCACATAGTAGACATTTTGAAAATCCAGTGTGGGAGTTCTGATTGTCCCTTTTCCAGTAATCTTACCTTCACCACCTCCAAAAGTCACTTTTTCTCCTTGTAATTCTTGAAAGTCATCCAGTCTTTTCATGTTACCAGTCATACTTCTAGAACAACCACTATCAAAGATCCCTTCATTTTCGGCCGCTGAATAAGGATTTTCCTACAATATACAACATGAGAAAAGTTAGTATCTAAGGGGGACCCAAGTCATTTATGACTTGGGTCTGCCTTGTGGATCTGAAAAGTTTGTCCATGAATATGTATGAGATCTACTATTGTTAGGAATAATTGTAATACTTAGTTTCTACTAGTAGGTATGTAGTTCCTACTGGTAGAGTAGTAGTTCCTACTGGCAGGTATATAGTTCCTGCTGGTAAGGTTATTATCATATTTAGTCCTGGTAGAGTCAAATAGTTATTCCAGAATAAGATTTTAATTAGTTAGAGATGAGGATATGCATGAGCTAAATAAGGAAGAGTCATGCATATTATTCTTACGAGTTTTTAGTAGAGGCCCATTAGGGTTTCACCACTATAAAAAGAAAACCTACGGCTTAGGGAATGAGGGAGATGAAGAAAAGACAATTCTCCTTGTTCGTTAATAGAAATCCATAGAAGGATCTTTTAGTTTAAAAAAAGATCCTTCTATGGATTTCTATTAACGAACAAGGAGATTTGTCTTTTCTTCATCTCCCTCCTTCCCTAAGCCGTAGGTTTTCTTTTTATAGTGGTGAAACCCTAATGGGCCTCTACTAAAAACGCGTGAGAATAATATGCATGACTCCTCCTTATTTAGCTCATGCATATCCTCATCTCTAACTAATTAAAATCTTATCCTGGAATAACTATTTGACTCTACCAGGACTAAATATGATAATAACCTTACCAGCAGGAACTACATACCTGCCAGTAGGAACTACTACTCTACCAGTAGGAACTACATACCTACTAGTAGAAACTAAGTATTACAATTATTCCTAACATATGCCTACTTTTCTTGCTTTCAAATAATCGTCC
Organism: Tanacetum coccineum; assembly: GCA_026074375.1. Classification (NCBI taxonomy): domain Eukaryota; kingdom Viridiplantae; phylum Streptophyta; class Magnoliopsida; order Asterales; family Asteraceae; genus Tanacetum; species Tanacetum coccineum. The sequence continues at coordinate 13,094 of BQNB010079155.1, forward strand.
AAAATTTTTTTGTGTCGCAAGCAAGTCTAGAGTTCTTCTAAGGCAACTTAGGATCTTTTCTAGTTTAATTCATGTTTCGATATGCTTGGGAAGTCAGTGAACAAATATATATAACTTTTTATATTTATAATGATTTACTAAAGCCTCTTTAGTTTAGAAATCGATAAAAGGACTAAGTGTAATCTTAAAGATAGAATAATTTGTATTATACAATATTCCGGATAAACGAACAAAAAGCTATAATTTTTGGAAATTTCATTAATCTAATCCTACCTTTAACACTTACGTTTTTATTTTATAAACGACTTGCTGTTTAAATTATTAAGGATAAGGATATTCGGGCACGTGTCGAATTATTTAGTGTCATTTATTTTTATCACCTTTCTTATATAATACTTGGAAGGTATTATATAATTAGACCATTTTATTTAATTGTCACCTTTTAAATATAACACATGTCGCGTATTATATATGCTTCGAGTTATTCTTTTGATTTTGTATCTTGTTATATAATTCACGGTATGAATTATATACTCGGTCATTTTTCATTATGTAATATATACAGAATATATTACACACCTTGCGTTTACTTTTGATTTATTTATTTAACCAACCACCAAACTATTACAACTAGAAATCTAAATCTTTTATCAACGTATCACATTCATCATTCTAAGTTAGTGGTATTAACCGTTAAGATGAACCGCAACTTCCTGGTCGAGCCGTTCCGTTTTCCGTTATGTTGTGCTTAATATGTGCACTTCTGTCAATCATTCTTCATCATCAATGTGAGTTCATAACCCCACCTTTTCTCTTTTAATTGTTTCATAAACTGTTTTCGGGGTGGAGAATACATGCTCGTTTTACTAAGTGAACTTATTGATTTCTACTACTCAAGCGTTACATGACTATTTTTTTACTTAAGCTTGATTTGTTTACTACATAATTTAAGACCGTTGAATACCTACCTTTGAAACCGTGAATTTTGAACAAACATGATTGTTTTCTTTGGACACAAGTGTTTTTTCAAATTGTATGCTATCCAGATTACTGCCTGAATATTATTGCCTAAGTAGTCACTATATTGCCACTTAAGTCCCTACTTATCATGAACCGTTAATTGCTATTGTAGTAAGCGTGAGTGTTGTGGATAGATCTATCGGGACTGACAATCCCAACCTTTCCTTGGGTTACTAGTTTGATCAAGGTGCATTTAACATTGGGACTACTTTTAGGATGTGGGCAAGCATCATATACATTTGGGGCACAAACTTGTTAAGACTTCGGGGTCATGAGCTTAGTTCAATAATACATATTTAGACTTGGTGAATGTGTTTCTCTTGTCTACCTTACCTACTTTGGACTATGGAATACATACATAGTCTGCTATTATTTATTTTGGACTTCGGAATACGTTGATCTTGTGGTCCACTACTCAACATTACTTGATTTATTAAATCACTACTTGGATTTCAGAAATAATACTTTGAACTGTTGTAAATACTACTTTTCTTACTGAAATATTTCTTAAATTATTTCAATACTGCTTTTACTTAAACCTATGAATTCACCAACTTTATTGTTGACGTTTTTGCGTGTATTTTCTCAGGTTATTATTTTGCTAGCTGATCATTGGGAGCATTCGAGTCGCGCAGATATATTTTTAAGGCTTTACACTTTGGGTACCATTCGTTAAACGTTTTTAAAATGTTTCTAATACATTACTAATAAGACCTATTGAAACTCTGCTAATTTATAAATTCATCGAATGGTTGACTTTTCAAAATGTCTCACTTAGAGTCATTTTTTGTGACTTGTACTTTGTAACTATGAAGTAGCACCCCATAGTGGTATTCCGCTACATTGTTGAAATTTTGGGGGTTGTTACAGTTAGTACTACTGTGCCTAAAGATAGTACCATTGTACCTGAAGAAGTTGGTATTACTATGCCTGAGGTTAGTACTGCCAACATTCCAACTGATAGTACTGCTCCTCATACACCTACAACCGTCTTTGAAAATGAAGATATTTTTCTTGATGATGCTTTGGTAATGTTGAGTGACAAGACAAAGCTTAAAGGAGTTGAAATCAAAGAAATAAAAGATACTGATAGACCTGCAAGATCAGTTCTGACTTTGAAGCCACTTCCAACAATTGATCCTAAAAACAAAGGCAAAGGAATTCTTGAGGAAGAACCTAAACCAGTAAATGTAAAGTCAAAGGGTCAAGGATAAGAGCGTGAATGCTGAATTGCAAGCAGAGTTAGAAAGAGAAAGGGTTGCTGCTAAAGAAGCAACTCAGGCTGTCTTAGCTAGCAAATTTGATGAAATCCAAGCAAGGATGAATGCAGATACACTTTTAGCTTAAAGACTTCAAGAGGCAGAAAGGGAACAATTCACTGTTGAACAAAGAGCTAAATTTTTGCATGACACTATTGCAGCTCAAAGGAAGTTGCTTGCAGAACAAAGAGCAGTAGCTATCAGGAATAAACCTCTCACTAAAAATCAGTTAAGAAATCAGATGATAACTTTCTTAAAGCATGTGGGAAGATATACACACAATAAACTAAGAAACAAGAAGTTTGATGAAGTTAAAGTTTTGTATGAAAAAGCAAAGAAGTCTGTTCAAGACTTTATTCCTATTGGTTCTACTAAGGATGAAAGATTGATAGAGAAGATGAATACGAAAGAAGCTGGTGAAGATACTTCAAAGAAGGAGAAGGTTCTTGAAGAACCTGACAGTACTAAAATGGAAGTTAAGCAAGAAGAAGTTGAGGAGAGTACCAGGAAGAGACCAGGTACAATATTAAAGATGACAGCAAGAAAGAAGGCAAGGAAGCAAACACATGTTGATGGTGATGCTTCAAAGAAGAGAAAAGGAAGTCTAAGAATGAAAAGAATGTCTAAGAGGAAGAAGACAGATTCTGACCTTGAAGAAGAAGAGCATCTAAAGAATTTTCTAAAGATAGTTCCAGATGAAGAAGGAATAGTAAATTATGAAGTCCTGGAGAAGAGATTTCTAATTATTAACTAGGAATCAAAATTCTATCATTATGACAGACATGGAGCAGAGGGCATCAACTACAGGATCTTTAGATCTGATGGAAGCTCTAGATGGATTAAAACTTTTTCTGAGACGGTGACAAGGTTTGATAGGATAGATCTTATGGAGTTATATAACCTGGTGATGCAGAGGTTTGAAACAACTACTCTAGAAGGTGTTGATCTAGTTCTTTGGGGAGATTTAAGAACAGTGTTTGATACAAATACAGAAGATGAACTCTGGCATAATCAAGAAAGATGGAATCTTAAGAACTGGGATTTCTATGAGAATTGTGGGGTTCATACTTTGATACTGGAATATGGTACTGAGATGAATATGCTTGCAGAGAGGAAGTATCCACTCACAAAAGAAACCCTTGAGAAGATGATGTCTTTGAAGTTGGTAGCTGAGTCTGCAAGTGATGGTGCTTATAATCTGCTTAGATCTATTCAAAAGCAGATTGATGAATCTGGAAGCTATGATGGAAGTGAGAAGGATCTTTAAGTGTTAGTTTTATAACCACACAATAAATGGTCATCAGTTCACCATGTCTAATAGACATCAAGAACTGGCTAGTCCAGAGCAAACGGCTTTTGGTAAAGACTTCTCAAATCCGTTAATGGTTGATAGTTTGCCAAAAACTATATGGTTCTCAACTCACCATGCTTCACAGTAAAGAGTTGGCTAGTCCAAAGCAAACGGCTCTTGGTAAAGACTTCTCAAATCCGTTGATGGTTGATAGTTTGCCCAAAACTATATGGTTATCAATGCACCATGTTATTGCAATGAAGCATTGGCTATTCCAGAGCAAACGGCTACTGGTAAAGAAACATCAAATCCGTTTATGGCTGGTAGTTTGCCAAAAACTACAAGGCCAACTTAGTTGGTGTTGCTGTGTTGCTGAGTTGCTGAGATGCTGTAAAGATGACAAAGACTGGAAGCTAATGAATGTTAAATATTACAAAGTCACAAAAGAGTTAAAGTTCATCAAAGAGCATATTAAAGAATAGCTATGTGTTTGGATACATCCTCCAAGTGATCAAGAAGCTTAAACTGAAGAAACATGAAGGTTAACAAGTGAACATCATGTTTATGGGAGGATTGTTATGAATTATGTTTTCCTGACTTAGTACTATTTGTGTTAGTTAGTTAGTACTGCCAGTACATCTATTAGTACTGGTAGTAGAGTTAGTACTGTTAGTAATAAGTTGGTACTGCTAGCATATAGTAGTTAGTACTATTAGGAGATATGCATGAGTTATAATAGGAATAGATATGCATTATCTCTTCACACAGTTTGTAAGCCCATTAGAATTTCCTTGGTATATAAAAGGAACCCTACGTCACTAGTTAGATATACAAGTTTTCAAAAATATTCATAGTTAGTATTCTGTAACCTAGCAGATTAATAGTAATCAAAGTTTTGTTTTATTCATTCTTCTTCTTAGCAGTATAAGTTAGTTTCCGCATAACTTATATTGTTCATAGTCATTGTTTCTCTTGTAGTTAGTTTGGATCTATCCAGATTGGCTACCACCCTTACCAGGCTAGAAAGATCTATTCAGATTGGGATCAACAACGACCACTAATGGACGTTTTGAAAATCATAACTCGTTGCAATTATTAAAAATGGATAAGTCTTACAAGATAGCAAATGAAATTAAACGTTGCAGAAGCGTAATAGGTTTTCAAAAGTCAACGAGTATGAATTATAGGAAAAAGTCTTGAAAGATGATATCATATTGCACGTAGACTCCACATAGCACATCAGAGAAGTCCAAAGCTAAGCACCTGAGAAACATGCTTAAAACGTCAACATAAAGTTGGTGAATTCATAGGTTTAATTCAAATGTAGTTATAGTGGACCACAAGATTTCAACACATATGTGACAGTTATAACAGACACAACTTCACAAAAAGAAAGGTATTTACGTTGCACTAAGCTCATGACACCGAAGCTCAATTCACGTTGCATATAACATGCCAATTGAAATTTCTGCCCTACAGGTATTTGACCAAGATCACCTAACGAAGTCCGACATGGTATATATCCATTTATTTGGGTGCCCCGTGGATAGTAAGCGCTACTTACCCGGATATCGATAATTAGTCCCAATAGATCTATTTATAACACTCGCGCTCACTTAACCAGCAGTCGGTTAGAGGTAATTAACGGTTCATGATAGTTTAGGCAAAATAGTGGTCTAACGCTACTTAGGCAACACGTAAATAATGGAAATTATCACGTAAAGTACTTGTGTCCTGTTTAAGAAAGCAAGTTATGTTTCTTACCCCAAGTTGTAAAACATTTATTCAAAACGAGTAAAACTGGGGCTATGAACTCATAGTAAATGGTAATGTAATGCAGCTGAAAATGAATGATCACGAGGTAATGCACGATTGTGCCCGGCCACAACCTAAGAAATAACGGTTTGGTTTAGAATCGAGATGACGTGAAATTTATGAAGACATATGAAAGTTCTTAAGCATAGTTGTACATTTGATTTGGGAAAAGTTTTGGTAATAATGGTTGTGTGGTTGTTGTAGCGGCCTTGACTCGATAGTACGTATTATGAAAATTAGCATAACACATATAGTATAATAGGAAGAATATACGAAAGTAGTTAAATAAATAAGTTTCGGCAGTTTACCCGATAACCCAATATAATAAACTAAGACATCGCTAATATAAATGTTTTCACGCTTTTAATTTACGTAACTAGAAATAAAGGTTTTATTTTTATCAAAGTTTATAAAATATTATTTTTCGTCTTTTAGTCAGGTTTTAAAATAATAATATTTATTATTTTGTCTTTTTGTCGTGACTTAAGAAAACACTTAATAATTTATATAAAAGTTTATAGTTTAATCTTATTTATCATGTTCTAGTATAATAAATATTTATTTATTATAAAGTAATATAATTTCGTCCTTTGGTCAAGATTTGGAAAATAAGTTTTCAAAATATTTCTAAGTATAAAGATTTTACAAAATTTCGGCATGACCCGTTCGTTTGTATCCGCTTTTCAAAGTCATAGACTTTACCCAAAAACCACTTTCAACAATATTTCATACTTTTCGACTAACGTCAAATCTCTACTTTTTATCTGAACGATATTCAACAATTTATTTTCCTCTTTAAGTCCATATACTCAAAACGCTTAAATAATAATAAGTTACATAAGTAAATATATAGTAGTATTAATAAGCCAACTTATAAGTTTAAAAATAAGCAAAAAACCCTTAACGAAAATAATCTGAAAACTAAATGGACCCCTAATAAGCCTAAACGAAAGACCCAAAACATAATAAGCTCAATAATAGTCCAATACGCAAACGAATAAGCAATAAGTACCTAGCTTATCAAATAAGCTATAAAAATAAGCCACAAATAAGCTTATGCCGTGAGCTTATAGCTCACGGTTGGGATTTATGTTGGGCCGAGGCCCATTAGACAAACGAGACTCATGTGGGCTTATTTATTAAACCCAATAAGCTCAAATTCCTTTTTAGTACTCACAATAAGCTACGAAAATAAATTAAAAAATAAGACGAAGCTTGAATAAGTTTAAAGGTCAAACCTTTATGGTTTTCCCTTTGTTCGACGCAAGCATCAGCTCAAAATAAGCCATTCAAGATTATCAATAAGTCAAAATAAGCAATAAGCACTTTGGAAAAATATTACTTTTTAGCAAAATAACCACAACAACACAACTACACTTTCCCTTTCATTTTTTTTATATATTTTGAACAAGACATAAACCCTTTTGGGGTTTATGTGATTTTGAAAACTTTGATTTTTAACGATCCGTTTGTACAACTAGATTATTCATGTCGTAAAGATCAAGGAGGTACAAGAAAAATGTGAAAAAGATAAACTTACGAAAATGATAGATTAGGAGTTGATTAAGGACTAACGAACAACCCAAACGTTGTTTAAAATACCAAAATGACTACTAGAATGAAACCCGAATGATCTTGAGCTTCCAAAATCTTGATCAAAAGTGAAAAATGTATGGATTGTTGGGATTTTAGATTTGATGAGACAAAATAAATATAAGAATAAAACAAGAAGGGCTTAAAGGAAAAGGACCTAAATCGACAATAAGAGATTCTTCAAGATGGTGGAGTATATTCTACAAAAGATGGAAGATATCAGAAGATACTAAAAGATATGCTCAAGAAGAATAAAGATAAAGATTAAAAGATTTGGTCAAAATAAGATAGGAATGAATATTAATGAGAAGATAATTAATTGATTATCTCATTAATATATTAATTAGTTTCCTTGTAAGCCTTAGACTCCTTGTGCTATAAAAGGAGGTCTAGGCATTTAGAAAAGAGTGCACAGAAAAACGTGTGTGTTTGTAAACACGTAGAGATGTAGACGTCTAGTGAAGAAGTGTGTAGCCCCAAGGATCTTTGATCCCTGTTAGATTGTAACCGTTCTAGAGTTGATCATCTAGAATTGGGGCTTGATGGAAACGTATGAAATAAAAATCTTGTTTGATAATATACTGTTCTTTATTATTCCGCTGCATATTTATATTATCTGTAAAACATATCCTAGATGGGCTTAAACGATCTCCACAATTGGTATCAGAGCCATGTGGCTCTCGATCTAGGATTAACAAGGTTTTTGAAGAAACCTTAAAAACCCTAATTTTCAAGAAATTGATTTATGGTTAAAGTGTTATGGGGTTTTGGAGTTAAATTGCTATAACAATCTTTATAATCGTCCTCTCTACCTGTTTAGGTATGCAATACGATTGTAAATATTTATTTGGGTTTCTTTTTGATCCATTGTGTTCTAATTGATCAAACCCTAGTCAATTAGGGTTTATGTATTCTTCTTTTTGGATATGCTTGATTGTTCTTGATGATGGATTCGGCTTCTATGGTATGTAATTCTTGATCATCATCATGTTATCAAGATCTTTAAAAGGTGTCGTAGGAGGTTGTGGCAATGACGAATTCAAGAAAAGATACTGTTCGTGTATTGGGCCATAAAGAAGTGATGTTTGTGCTGTTTGACACTCTTGACTTAATGCTGTTCGTGTCCAAGTAAGTACTGCTCATGTATTCTTGTACTTCATGGTTATTTCTGCTGTTTGGGCTCGATTCGCACATGGAGTACTAGTTTATACTGTTTTGGAACATGGGCTTTATGTTAAAAGAGGCTCAAAGAATATTACTACTGCTCGTTCAATTAGTACTGCTCGAAGGTGATTAATACTGTTCAAGCAAGTGTTTGTACTATTTGATTTATCCGAGAAATATTTACAACTGCTTATGTTGTCCGATAAATAATTAATGCTGCTTGTTGTGATCGATATCGGATAATACATAACTTTGATTCTCGGTTGATAAAGTAATCTCGAACAGAAGGGTACACACACACATCAGAGTTTTGGATAATGGAAAACACATATGATTGGATCTCGAATGCTTCGTTTAAGGGGAAGCTAATGGTTTAATTTTGGTTTAAATGATTAAAAAGGCTCGTTTTTGGATTCATTGATTACGAAGAAGATTGTTTATTGCTTATTTGAAGATGAAGTAGATTTTTCAGATGCGTGTTCTTATCATATCTCAAAATCCTGCATCTTTTGAAGATAACTTGTTCGTTTTGTATGGTGTTGACGAAGACTTGCAAAATCTAGCAAAGGTGTGTGATTTACAAACTTATGGTGCTTAATGCTCACATTTGCTATCACTTTAAGGAGTTACGTTGTAGTGCTCAGTGTCTCATTATTAAGGATAAATGAGGATTTTGTCAAGAGATTGCGATCTACTTATATTTCTTGGTTCAGTATAAGTTCGACGTCACATGGATAAACAAGACATAAGACACAAGTTTTGGTTATTCTACTTCAGCATCAAGTTTGTTATACTTAGTTTTCTTCATCAGTGATCATTACAAAGAGCCTACAGAATTTGAGATTCAAGAGATGGTAAACATATGGGTTTTAGGGGAAGCTTATTATTTAAATGTTTAACCATCTACATGCACCACTTGAGATGAAGTGTTTCATTACTACTACTAATTTTTATTACTACTGCTAGTTTAAAATTCTACTGCTCAAAGTCATTTTTTGTATTATGCTTCATGGAGGGTATTTTGAGTATTGGAAGGCTGGATTAGTAGTTGTGATATATGGTTTGTAGCTGTTATGATCCAGGTTGCATATCTACAGAAGATCCCTATTGGATGATTACAAAAAGGGGAAGAAGACTACAAGAGATATGGTTTGCAGCTTATTTATGTGTGGTGACATGTTCAAGGATTCTAATTCTTATCTTAAGTCAAGAAGATTTTGTTTCATTCAGGGAGATGATTACATCTCAACTTCAGGGGAAGCTTTGGCTTTATAATGAAGTTCGTACGAGACTTTGTTTGTTTTGTCATCATCAAATAGGGGAAGATTGTTGGGATTTTAGATTTGATGAGACAAAATAAATATAAGAATGAAACAAGAAGGACTTAAAGGAAAATGACCTAAATCGACAATAAGAGATTCTTCAAGATGGTGGAGTATATTCTACAAAAGATGGAAGATATCAGAAGATACTAAAAGATATGCTCAAGAAGAATAAAGATAAAGATTAAAAGATTTGGTCAAAATAAGATAAGAATGAATATTAATGAGAAGATAATTAATTAATTCTCTCATTAATATATTAATTAGTTTCCTTGTAAGCCTTAGAGTCCTTGTGCTATAAAAGGAGGTCTAGGCATTTAGAAAAGATTGTACAAAAAAACGTGTGTGTGTATAAACACATAGAGATGTAGACGTCTAGTGAAGAAGTGTGTAGCCCCAAGGATCTTTGATCCCTGTTAGTTTGTAACCATTCTAGAGTTGATCGTCTAGAATTAGGGCTTGATGGAAACGTATGAAATAAAAACCTTGTTTGATAATATACTGTTCTTTATTATTCCGCTACATATTTATATTATCTGTAAAACATATCCTAGATGGGCTTAAACGATCTCCACATGGATTATGTGTGTGTTTGGATTCAGACGTGAATAAATGAGAGGAGGAGATGAAGAGAGAATTTTGTTGGTGAAATTCTGTGGTGTGTGTGTGTGTGTGTGTGTTGGGTTCAGTTCCTGAGCCCTTTAGTCTTTCAGTAGATTTAAACATAAAATCCCCTAAGGTACTCAAGCTGAAGTCTTTCAGTTTGAATCGCTGAAGTTTCTTCAGCGTCAGCTCTTCGGGTCCTTAGAAGATTAGGAAGTATCTTCACTTCAGTTTATGCAGCGGTACACTGAAGAAGGCCCTTGGTTGGAGCTTCAGTTCAGCTTGGTTGACAATTCCAAGCTGATGGTAGTCTATCTCCTTAACAGAAGTTGAAACGTGTTGTTTCACTTCTAGAAGGTTTACAAGACGAGAAAAAGATTGCTTTATGTCAAAAGGAATAAAGCAATCTCCTTGGAAAAAGGTGCTTCTAAAGTTGGTATAGAAGTACAACAACTTTCCCTAAAGGACTGTACCTAGTACTTTAGAGCACATCTGCATTAAATGGTATCTCAACCACCCATTGGATGCATGACACGTGTACTAGGTTAACTTGTAAACCCTAATCTCTTTGCCTATAAAAGGAAATAGATTCTCAGAGTAAAGGCTATCTCTTCCCATTAATGTGATACATATTGAAGAGTTCATTTATCTCTCAAACAAACTGACTCGTACTACTAAAAGCTGAAGCTTCAGTTTAGTCATAACAAGTTTGTTTTCTTATTTCTCTTAACTTTGGTTAGAGAATAAGTTCGAAGGAGATAACCACCCCAATTGTTATTTAACCACCTTGCTATTCCGCAAGCAACGTGTGCCATAGATTCTTTATTTGATTCTAGTAAGAAGCTATACGTTGAAAAGTTACCTCTGTATGTTTTAAACTTGTTCTTTATACTGCGTATATATATTTGTTTAAAACTCACTTCGTTGCCATGGAATGTGATTAGTCTAATTTGATAAACTTTATATTACATTCCTAGGGACCAACAAGTGGTATCAGAGCCTTCTGGTTTATAAAATCTCGTAAAAAAGGTTATATAAAGGCTCAAAGATTTTTAAAATCAATATCCATCTTAAATGGCAGTAGTAGAGGTACCACAGACTCTTGAATATAGGGGTGGCCACCCCCCCCCCCCACCCCCCACCGCAAATGCCACCCCCTTACTTAGTGAAAATCTACACCAATTATGAGAGGAAAGTTCATGTGCCATTATCATTGGTATTGAACCTTAATTTGAAAACATTATTTCCAAACTTCCTTTTATCCCTATGGCACTGTTCAAAGGAAACTAGAGGCACAATGGACAGCTGATGAGAGAAAAGCTGCTAACCTAGATCAGCGTCTCAAAAGTCTCATTATGTCTGTGCTTCTAGATGACCAAATGAACTCTGTCATAAATTGCTTAACTGCAAAATCTACTTGGGATGACCTGATACTATATTATGAGGGCCCTCTGATGTGAAATAAAGTAGGGTCATGGACCTAAAGTTGTGTTATAACACCTTCAAATTCGAAGAAGGTGAATCTCTAACACAAACTTTCACCAGATATAAAGCTTTGATGAATGAGTTAGTAAATGATGGCATTAAACTTTCAAAGCTTGAAATAAATACTGGTTTTATAAACGGGTTACCAAAGAAGTGGCTAAGTTTCTACCAAATTCTCAAAAACACAAATCATGTGAAAGATTTTGAGCTTGCTTCTCTATTTGGTAAACTCAAATATGAAGAAAACCTAATAGACAATATTTATGAAATTGAAAAGAGTAAATCTCTTATCTCTGCAACACCTTTGTCAACTGCCTTCTTCTCTACCTCTATTGTCTAGGACTTTCAAGATAGTCCTGATGATGAAGAGGATACCAGAAACAGTCATGAATACCTAAATGACTTAGAGGAAGAAAACCAAGCAAAGTCTCTTTTAGCCAAGTCTAAAAGATTCTTCAAAAAGGGTACTCAAAGGTTTAGCAGTGCAAAAGCAACTGACCAAACTGAATGTCACAAATGTGGCAAGAAAGGTCATTTTGCAAGAGACTGTTGGTCAAAGACATCAGTTCCTTCATATCAATCACCTTTTCAATTAAAACTTCTCCACTCATCTGAAAACAAACCTGAACCGAGGCAAACTAAGGACTTTGAAGCCAAATACATAAAAGTCAAAGCTAAATTAGCCCTCCTCAATTCCAATGCTTTAACTCCCAGTTCATCCTCAGGCAAAAACAAAGGTCTCATTGCTGAAATGTATGATTAGGATGAAGAAGAAGTATCATCTGATGACAATGAAGTAACTGAAGTTAAAGCTCTCATGGCACTCACTGGTGAAGAAAGAGTTTTGGTTAGCAAAGAAAGTGCCAGAAATTGTGATTGGACTAAGATTTCTATGAAAAAGGTACACACTCTTCTTGAAATGGAAGACAATGATGATAGAAAATCCTTTCTAGATTATCTGTGTATTGATCTAAACTATGTTGAAGAACAAAGAAACAATCTTTTGTCAAAACATAGAAATCTTATTCAAGAACTGGATACATGCAAAGAATAGCTTTTGGTATTAAAACAAGCAAAACTTGATCTTCTTACCATGCAGCATGTAAACACTAAGATTCTCAAAGAGAATCCAAACTTAAGACTTGAACTGAAAGAGCTAACATCTACTACAGAAACATGGCTAAACAGTTCTAATAAAGTTAATCAGTGTATCAATGAACAAATTCCTACTCAAAAGAAGAAAATTCTAGGAAGTGACCAACTCACTGAAGATACCTCCAATTTTGAGTCTAAAGAACCCGTATTTGTAAAATCCTCAGTAGATAACTCAGATATGCCTATTACTAATAGTAATATACATAAGTCATCTGAAACAGAACATTAGTACTCTACCCTAATCAAATATTGATGAGGTACCTTCAAATGATCTCAAAGAAACAAAATTGATCCTTCGGTTGCTATCACTAAATCTTTAGTGACTAATTATAATTCAACTGATGAATCTTCAGTCTGTAGCACTCCTCTTCCTCCACCGAAGAAGTTGGATGGTCCTGAACCTATTTCTGGACCAAAGACTATCAAATCAATTTTGAAGTCAAAATCCACATTCAAAGTTGAAACTTTAAAAGGTATCATAATAAATGAACCATCCTCAGCTCCTGTTAGAGGAAACAAAAGTTCTTCAGGTTCTAAGACTAATTCAGCTCCTGCTGGTAAGTTAAAGAATGTGAAAATAGAAGATGATCCTCCTTTGGCTATTGTAATGAAAGAACTTAATGAACTCAAATCACAAATCAGCAAGAAAAAGTCATCTTACTCCAGAAACAAAAATGCTCAACATGTTGCTCTTAATGCACTTCAAAACAAATACAAAACTCAATTCAAAATGAATTGTGAACTTTGTGGGCAAAACAATCATCTCTCTAAAAATGTTATGAAGTTTTGTTTTGTAAAAAGTGCAAAAGAACTAATCACATAACCTATGATCATGCTGAATTTATGTCCTCCATGAATGCAAATCAGCATCATACTGGTCAAGGTGAATCTTCCTCAAGATCCAGACCTTCAAGGCCTTCGGTATCTTTTCCTTCCTGCATACATTGTGGATATAATGATCATCATTCAGATGATTGTTTATACTATCCCACTTGTGAAATATGTGGAAGCTATGATCATCACACTCATGGTCATAACAGGATTATTTCTCTAAGAAGAGGAATCAAACCTAGAAACCCTTAACATGTCACAAAGAACTATGAAGCATGTGGTAGCAATGTTCATACCACATCTGATCACAATGACATTGAGTGGTTTAGGAAAAGAGAAACTCTTCAAGCTAAGAAAGGTGAGTCTTTCAAAGCAAGTAAGAATGAATCATCAAGTGCTTTAATATCAAAGACTCCCACTAAGAGGTGGGTTTCTAGGCAAAACTAACCATCCTAATCTAATTTGTGCAATATAACATATCGATTTTGGATAATGGTCATTCAAAACATATGACAAATATCAATGTTTACCTGCACAAATCTTGGAAGAATCATGATCTGATGAAATGTATGAACTAACTCCTCACACTTCACTAAAGGTTATGGTTTTGGTATAGTTTTCAAAAAAAGGGGAATGTTTAAATAGCATGAACACTGAAACGCTTTTAACAACTGAGAAATCTTTATAAAACCTTATGAAAAATCAACTATTATTAAAGCAGAAATCTCACCTGACCAAAATGGGCAAGATGATCAAATTGATCACAATGATAAAAAATTATCATCTGTTTTAAACTGATGAACTCATTAATGATGATCAGTTTGAACAAAAAAACACACCAATGAAAACCAATTAATTGATAACCTCACAAAACTGAAGGTGTTCAGATCTCTGAACTCTTATCCTCTCCAAATGGAAGATACTTCAGCACATGATACAATTCCAACTCTATTTAGTAAAGGAGGAGTCTGACATTATAATCATAAGGTAATAAATCATGATAAAATCATGCTCCAGTTGTAATACTTGAAGCAATCAGGATCTCTCTTGCCTTTGCCACATACATAAGCAAAACCCAAAGTTTTGAGATGTAGTGGAATCCTTAACCATGTCTGCAAATTGGGCAAAGCCCTTTATGGACTTAAACAAGTCTTAAAAGCATGGTTTGAAACTCTCATAAAAAAACAAGCTTGAAAGGGGTAAGATAGACACCACTCTGTTTATCCGACAAAACTCAAACTGAATGATTTGAAATAAGAACAATAGGTGTCCTAACCTACTTCCTTGAATTTAAGATTAATCAATCTAAAAGAAGCATTTCAATCAACCAAAATGTTAAGGATCCGCTGAAAAAGTATGACATAAATGGTTCATCAGTGAAGCCTCCAATGGTACCCCCTAACAAGTTAGGACCTAATCTCAATGGCAACGCCATATATGAGACTCAGCTCAGAGGTATGTTTGGACCACTAATGTACCTAACTATAAGCAGACCTAACACCCAAGTCTCTCTTATTTCTATAAAAGAGATCAAGCAAATTCAAAGGAATCCTACCTTATTGCTGCTAAGAGAACTTTCTAAACCAACTCTCAACCTTGATCTTTAGTATCCAAATCATTTAGGTTTTGACCTAAAAGGATACTCAGACTCTGATTGTGTTGGATGCAACATGGACAGGAAAAGTACTTCAGGTGCTTGTCTGTTGCTAGAAGGCAAGCTTGTTTGATGAAGTGGCTATGTTCTAAGCTGAAGCTGAAGATATAGCTACTTCTGGATGTTGTACCAACATACTATGGATATGAGTCAACTCATTGACTATGATATCATATGTAAAAAGGTACTCACAGTTTGTAAAAACAAATGCTATTACAATCTCAAACAATCCAATTCTGTACTCAAATTAAAGCTTATCAGATCAAGAATCATACTCTCAAAAGGGAACTATGAATTTCATTTCATTCCCACTCCATATCAACTTGTTGATATCTTAATCAAGCTTCTGGATAAGCATATTTCAAAAGATTGATTATTGAACTAGGTATGTTGAACATTGATTCAAAACCTAAAGCTTTAGCACTGCCTAAAGAAAACAAAAGCTTCAGCTCTTTCATCCAACACTAAACAAATTTTCATGTTAAATGTCAGTTTAGTTTTTGCATACAAAATTTAGCTTACTTAAGTAAAGTAACTGAGCAATCACATGTGTCTCATTCATGGATTTGTATGAGCATGTGTGGTTTTGTTGCCTTCGCTAGAGCACAGATATTAACGGATAACTACAACATTTATTGTATTTATTTGTTTTCCTTAATCATAGGCATTTAGTTAAATCAATCTCCTT